>BSSO01003195.1:0-17089 GCA_030267885.1 Mesembryanthemum crystallinum | reverse complement strand
CTCTCCAATCACTTTCTCTCTCCAATCACACTCTCTCTCTTTCTATTATTTTATTCTCTCACAATAATATATCTCTCTATTACTTTAATCTCTCACATAAATTTCCCCTTCTATTATTTATTCCCTCTATTAGTGCAAGGGCAAATTTGTCTAAAAGTATTCACCTAAAATATTGCACCCTCTCCATTTCTGAAAGTTAATTTCGGGACAAAGGGAGTAAGATATAACGACCTCGATAACTCAAGCTGGTGATTAACTAACTAATTAGTTAATCGTGTTATGTCAATGCTTCCATAGGATAGCATGAGTGCATGAATCTATTTGAATTGCAAAATGCATATTTATATTAAATTTGCACTTATATCTTTATTATATACTTGCATAAACTATCTAATTAACTTTACAAATTCTAAAAGTTAAATTCATGAACCTATAAAATTAATTGCATTACATTAATGGACATGATGACATGCCAACATTTGATGACATTGCAATAAATTTTGAGTGATGTAGCTGCCTAAGTGTCAAGCCTATAATTAACATGGTTCACTTATGTAATTATAAAAGGGTACGTAAATTTCAGTGAGATATATTGGGATTTGTCCAAAATACACATAGATATACCGATATTTGAAAAACTATATTGAGTATTACAGTTTTGAAAACCGTATTGCAAATCACAAATCCAGTTATCCGTGCACATGAATTGACAATAATACTCCTAAAAGAAGGGTGAACATATCTCTCATAAAATGTTACGATAAAAACTAAAAGCAACAAAAATCAAATAAAACACAATTAACAAACCAAATTAGTAGAATGTATGCACTACACTTTTCTTTTTTTTTTTTTAAAAAAAAAAGTCAGGCATAAATTTAGATTTTGGTATAAAAGTTTCAATAAGGTATAATAAGGGTAATATTGTCATATAATTGTTTAAGTTGAGTTCACGTCATCATTTTCTGGCCAAAATCTCATCGTAGTACACCTCAATGTAATTTCTCAAACGCCAGTTGTATTTTGGCCAAAATCTCAGTATAACTCAATGAAATTTACCCATTATTATTAAACTTATAAATTAAACGTAGGTAAACAAAAGTGTAAAATGAAAGCTATCAAAATATATGAAAAATTATTTGATCATAATATATGTGACAGTCATTTGTGCGTGTGCAAGACTTCACGAAACATTTTAATACATTTTCCTGCTAATTTGTACGCAAACCAACCTTTTAAAAATGTCTAATGGTCAATTTGTCAAGTGAATGTTGTCATATTAAAGATTCCTTAAGCATTTAACGGTTACTTAGCTTGTTGTAATGTGTCACCATGCTAAATGAGTTGAACTTCACAAAAATGGGAATAGCAAAATCAATTACAAAAATGTAAAAGATAACCGAGAAGAAACTAAATTTTTTTATACTTTTACACTTCTTTTTCTCATACTAACCAAAATTAATATCCTTAACTTAGAAATCTATAAACTAATATTTTAACTAAACTAAGGATATATATCATACAAACCAAGCTAAAATATATCAAACAATAAAATTATGATCTTACTCGACCATTTTTCATTATGTGTGATTTACAATAAGGATATTTACATGCCAAGCAAGTTTTTAAACCAAATTTAATTAATGAAGATACATTATGTTTAGACATCAAAGTAGTTAGCTTGTTATACATTTTCTAGCTACTTTTTGTTATCCAAGTACATTGAATTGATCACATACATTAATATCATGCATTAGATCAAATTAAAACTTAGTATGATGTAGAATAAGTGACGTGTGTTAAAGTAAAGTGTGGACTTGTGTCCCACATTGAAAAATTTGAGGGAGAAACACCAATATATAAGTCAAGTGGGCTACTCATCCTATTGCCAATTGGTTTTAGGATGGAACCTCACTTGACTTGTGTGTGGTGTTGCCCGCCTCCTCCATGGCCCTTGTCCAAGCCCATTAAAAATTTGACATGGTATCAAAGCAGATTTCAACCCTGTTTCCATGACCCTTGGTTGGCCCACATGTTGTGAAGCCCAAAAGTGGCATTTATGTGCGGCGGGGTACTCCAATTGAGCACACGCACGTGTGACAACCTAAAGTCCCACAAAATGTTTGTAACTAAAGGGGTTACTCTATCTATTGCCAATTGGTTTTGGGTTGAAACCTTCTCCATATTATGGACACTATCTAATGAGCCAAAATGTTGAAAATTTAACAATGTGGGGTATAATCTATTAAATGTGCTTATATGGAAGCTTATATAAGAGCTAAATACATGCTGATTTGGCATGGTGGGTAGTCCACCTCCACCCACAAGGTAAGCTTAACACTCCCCCTCTCCCTCTCTCTCCTCATTCCTCTCCTCCTTTCGAGTAACCGTTACCAGAAGCCCGACTTGGGCTTGCTCACACTTGATGTCCATCCACTGTTAATATATACACTTGCTTATCTTCAATTCCCTGGTAAAAACCTCTCAAATCACACAATAATCATGGCCTTTGTCAGCCAATCTACATGGATTTCTCCTCTACACACTACCAACACCATACAGATACACTTACCCAAAACCCCTTTTTATCTCTCCATAAATGGCAGACCCAGCTCACTGGGAATCTCTTCTTTTGCTATGAGCCGCCCCATTGATGAGTCTTTGCCACCCAATTCGGCAGATGATGAAGGAGGAATATCGGACGAACCTAAACCAGACCGAGTTAAGCTCGCATTTGAAAAAGCTAGAAAGTATAAGAAGAAGCCATTGAATTTGTTGGAAATTCAAGAAATTAGTGAAGACCCAGTTAGTGAATCAGCTGAATTTGTGAGTGGAAATGGTGGGTTGGATTCTGGGCCTAAAGGGGTTTCTGAAGCAGTTGATAGGAGGATGGCAATGGAGATAGCTGGAGAAGATAACCAGAATCAAGGAATGGTGGGCAATGGAAAAAATGAGATATTGCCAGGTAATAATTTTAGTGAATGACTTTCTGATTAATGGTATTGGTATGATTGAATATTGTCAACTAGGATAGGGATGATCAAATGACCAATTTGAAAAACAAATGAACATGCTTGATAATGATAAATGAAGTGAGCATTGGTATAATATTCAAAATGTGCATCCAACCATACACATGAATTTGCTTACAATAAATCTGTAAATGAGCAGGTGCACCTTGGGTTGCAGGCAACCAGAACTCTTGGTTATTTTACTTGAGTAACTAGAGATGGCGTTTAGTGGGTTTAGATCAATATGAAGGAGAAGAAATCCTTTTTTTAATATGTATGATGTATCACCTTGGCAGGAAGAGGTTAGGCTAGGGGCATATCCTGCAACAAGACAATTAGACAAGGTGCGAGTGTTGTTTATATGCATTGTAAGTTGTACCAGATATGTGCTTAGATCATAGATGGTTCTTTTTGGGAGAAAAGAAAAAGGAAAAAAGAATTATGTTCTAGCTGATTTGTACCATTGTAGTTGTAGCTAGGTGGTAGTTTGTGTTGAATGTTTCTGATCGGAAATTGATTAAAAAATCGGGGTCTGGTTCAGGGGATGGAGATGGTGGAACAAAGGATATCCCTGAAGCTGTAAGAATAGCAATGGAGAAGGCCAAAGAGTATCAAAAGAACAAAGGAATAATGGGCAATGTCAGTGCCAATGTAGAGAGTGAAGTTTCGTCAGGTAGCGGTTATGAGGAGCATTTTTCAAAGCAACTTTTGTAGATTTTTTTTTTTTTTTTATATATTATTATTACATGGTGTTTCATTGATTTCTGTGAACATGCTCGTTTGTTTTTCAGAGGATGGAGAGAGTGGAAAGGTAGAGGTCCCTGAAGCTGTTAGGATTGCAATGGAAAAAGCTGAAGAATATAAGAAGAGCAAAGGAAAAGTGGGTGATAATGTGGATGGTGAGCAATTGCCTGGTAATGCTCAGAATTTATGCTTTTGTTTCTCCTTATCTTGGTTACGCAATTGTGAGATACACAAATTTGCTTGATTAATGAGTGGACATGGATGGTTTGTTGCAGGTGATGTAGGAGGTGGAAAAGAAGAGGTTTCAGAAGCTGTTAGGATTGCAATGGAGAAAGCCAAAGAGTATAAGAAGAACAAGGGAACCATAGATGACAACAGTGGCAGTGTGGAGAATTTGAAAATGACCGGTATGTTTGTTGATTATATTTAAAGTATATTATGCTGCATTTGCCAGCCAGAGAAAGATGGAAATCAAAATTCTTCCTGATAGCATCTCATAGTATTTAATTAGTAATAGAATGTTTGGAGGAATTTACAGGTTAGTGATGTTTTGGCTGAAACTGAATGGAGAGTTCATAGGATGCTTTGTTTCTAGGATCAGGAGGGAGCGCAAATAGTTTGGGAAACGATAGTATTGAGAGGAAGACTGGGAAAAAGGAAGAGCTAAAGATTTCTGGCATCGACTTTGTTGGCCTCAATTTTGCGGACAAGAAGCAGAGCAGGGGACTACCAGCTGGCCTGGTCCCTGTTGCAGACCCTTACCCAGAAGGTGACTTGCCCGATGTGGAAATTCTTGTGGGCGATGCAAGTAAATTTGGAAAAGCCGAGCCTTCAGAAACTGAGACACCTTCAGAGGAAGAAAGTGAAGATCTGTACAAGCCAAAGGTTTCTACATGGGGCATGTTTCCTCGACCGAATAACATTTCAAAGACGGTAATAATTTATGATGCGACTCTTTATCATGATTTGGTTTATTCTGCAATGGTTAATGACGATTTAGTCTTTCCAGACCCTACTAACAGTGTAATCTTTTTTGGGACTGCTGTATACCCTGCTAGATTATGATTGACTTGACATCAAAGATTGTGTTGTGTATACAAATTTTATTGGATGTTTCAGAAGCTTCTTTCTGGTATAGTGTAGTATTCTATGGTAATTCTGATAGACTCTCTGAATTAAAATGTCAGGGACTCAAAAGGGAACAAAATCTGATTGATATGATTATAAACTGTTTTGAGCTGGATCTGTGTTAAGCTTGCTGGCTATGGAGCAATGTAGAAAATAGATGTGAGAGAGAAAGTAGCTTGAGAACAGAATTTTTAGGGAGAGAATGAACTAATCTCTCATTAATCACTAATCAGATTTTATACACAACTACTCTAACACACTTAACAGAATAATACAAGCTCTAACAAACATTGCTGACTCATCTAACAACCAGCTGCAGCTAACAGAATATATTACACCCTTTAACACTCCCCCTTAAGCTGAAAGGGATTGAATGTCAGTCACTCCCAACTTGTCAGTGAGTTTATGATCCTGATACACTGGAATTGCTTTGGTCATCACATCAGCAATCTGGTTTTTGGTGTTAACATAAACTGGCTTGATCACACCTTTGAGCTTGTCTCTAACATAATGACAGTCTATCTTTATGTGTTTTGCCCTCTCATGGAAGACTGGATTAGATGCTTATACGATGCAGCTTGATTATCATACATGAGGTTCATAGGTGTGTGTTTTAAAGTCGAGACTTTGAGTAGCTGTAGAATCCAGGTCAATTCTGCACAAGTGATAGCCTTGGATCTGTGTTTGCTTCTGCAAAACTTCTTGAAACAACTGTTTGTTTCTTTGTCTTCCAGGATATTGGAGAATCTCCCAATAAGATACAGTACCTGTAGTTGATCTTCTAGTAGTAGGACAAACAGCCCAATCACTATCACAATAGGCTTGCAAATGAGAATTTCAACGTTGAGATAGCAAAATTCCCTTACCAAGTGAACCCACATTGTCTGTAGTTTAATGTGGGTTGAAGGCAAAAGCTAGGCAACCAAATGCCTATTAGCACTAAAGAACAATGCCATTAGCACTAAAGAACAATTGAATAGGAGTGCTATCAAATTCTAAGGCATTATTAGACCTAGTGTCTTTGATAGTGTAGTTAAATTGAGTGTGAACACATTGTAGAAACATTTGAAGCACAGAAAAAGATTGAGATTTGTTGGAAATCAAACAAGTCCAAGTAGTTCTAGAGTGATTATCAACAATAGTAAGAAAAAATCTTACTTCCAAGAGTGGTGGCCCTATAAGGACCCCAAATACCAATATGAATCGAGTTAAAAATATGCTCAACCCTAGAATCACTCAAGAAAAAAGGCAACTTTGTATGCTTAGTCATAGGACAGCTTACACATACAGATTCATTATGATGTTTAAACACAACAGAATCAATACAAGATATGTGTTTAAGCTTTGATACAGAAGCATGGCCAACCTATGGTGCCACAACCTATACAATTCATCACAAGAAGCAACATAATCACAAGTGACAGTAGTTGGAACAAAAGTGTTTGACATAGAGTTAACAGAATTAAAAAGACAGAACCAGCAATATCAGTGGAGCAATTTGACAGTCTTGAAGCAACAACACTGAGGTCGAAATTGACCAAGTAGTATAAACCACTGCATTCCCTACCAATCCCCTTTACTTTCTTTGTTTACAATTCTGTATCACATAATAATTCGCAAAAAATGTGACAAAGAAGTTTTTGCCTTTTGTGAGCCTTGGGATCTAAAGGAGGCTGAATTTAAAGCTAGGAACATGCAAAGTTTCTTTTAAAAGAAGATTATTTGGCAAAACAATATGACCAAATAGTGGCTGTATGACTATTTGTTTAGGTTTATTACTGGCAGTTTCAGGATCCTTAAGTGTTCTGTACAGGAATATGTGATCAGTGAAACTTGTGTCCAGAATCCACTCTTGTGTCATAGTTGAAACATTGAAATAGGCAGTGTTAACTGCAAATTCACCTCAATCTCATCAGTTTCTGGTGTGTCTATATGCTGATGTCCTGACTGTGGAAGCAGCGCCAGCAACTGCTCAATTTGTTAAGGAGAGATCATCACAGCCCCACCATCAGACCTTGAATTCTCCACACTAGCAGCATTAGCAGATCTTTGTCCACCTTTGCTTTTGTTGTTCTTGAAGTTGGAAGTCTTTGTCTGAGGGAATTGCTTTAGCCTTAGGGTGCCAATGTGGATATCCAATAACAGTCCAACATCTAGACTCCATGTGACCTTTATTACCATATTTGTTGCAAGTAACATCAGTGTTAGACTTGATATAAAGTGCAGAAGCCTCAGCTAATGCAAGAACATTCATGTGAAGAACATCCCTCTGTGATTCTTCCTGCTGCATCATAGAATTAGCAATATCCATGAAGGCAGTGGTGTCATAAGGAGTAACTGACTCCTCAGAGGAGCAGGAGCATTAATGATGCCATTGAGGAATTCAAATAACCTCTGCTCACTCTATTGCTTCTCAATGCAATACAACGGGCTTCTCACATCCTCAGTCATGTTAGTCACCCTAGGCAATTCACTCATTGAATCTATTTCCTCCCATGCACATAGTTTTCATGCTAATGTAGCAATCATTCACACTCCCAGACTCTTGTTTCAGATAATGCACATCCTTGATGATCTTGTACTTTCTTGATTCATTACTGAGAGAAAATCTTCTCTCTAGTGGCAACCATATCTCTTGAGCAGTAGAGACATAAAGAATGGTCTTAGACATTGATTCAGACACTGAATTCAGAATCCAGGCAATCGCCATGTGATTACAGGTATCCCAGCGAATCCCACTGTTTTTCCTTGATAGGATCAGTAACATCTCTAGTGACTGACAAGTACAAAACCTAATTTGCGTTCTGTTGGCAAATTAATCTCCATCTACGCCTCCATGACCTATAATTTCCAGAACCGGTCAATTTCTCACTCATAGCAAGAGTTTTAGGTCCACTGGTAGCATGAATATACAAAGGATTTTGAGCATCAGCCGTGTCAGAAGAGAAATCAATCAATTGATGGCAGAACAAAGAACAACAGAACTTTGAATTCAGTTTGATGTGTGGCTAATGAGTGAATGAATTGATCTCTCATTACTCATTCATCGGAGTTTATATACAGCTACTCTAATACACTTGCAGGATAATACAAGCTCTAACAAACATTGCTAACTCATCTTACAACCTGCTGAGTCAGGTAACAGAATACCTTACATCCTTTAACAATCTGTGTATCACATAATTGGTGTATCTGTACCAGGATTCCGTTTGTTTATTTACGTCTTATCCTCTGAAGTTCAGTTAATGTTATTATGGTTTTCCCAAAAATGAAACATAAATCTTTTTTCTTTTTCAGTTTGGTGGGGGAAGAACTATTCGCCCTGGAGACACACTTGAAACTCCTGATGACAAAGCTGCTAAACAAGCTCGCACCAGGCAACTAATTGCTGCTTACAAGAAGAAAATGGGTTTAAACATGGATCCCAAGCTAAAAGCAGAGTGCGAGAAGGTATGTGGAGAGATCCATCATACAATTTTAAACAAGTCTTGATTAAAATTTGTCACTGTTGAGTGTTGATTAACAGAACTCTAGATAAAGGCACTACTATGCTATAAAATGGTACAAACATATATATTGAGATATGGATGAAGATCTTCTAAAACTAAAACTTACCGGTGCCCTTCTAACAGTTGATTGGAAGAATGTTAATAACCTGTCTTTAATTGGGTTACACCTACCACATGATTATTATGATATCTTGAATGAATACGACTAGCCAGTTGATGTTTTCTGGGAGAACTTTATTCAGATAATGCACTACTCCTTTTATATCCTTGTCTCTCTTTCCTAAACTTGGATTAGGAATGGCTTGATATGATTACTTTTATCCTCTAAAACGATTGTGTAGTCATTTAGGCACTGATAGATGGTGATTCGTTGATGGATGTCGGAAGGCTGAAGGAGGCATTACCTTATTATCAAAAAGTAATGGACAAGTTGGCCTTTCAGGTAACTTTCTGATGCAGATCTATTTGGTATTCTTGAATTATCATTGCTAAGTATAAGTGAATCGAAAACTAAGATCCATTATTTTTAATTTTTGGTATAAACAATGGAAAACTCTCGTTAAAATGGAGGAAAAAAAACACCCTCAACCCGTTGGATCAACCTGTAACCGAACCTGACCTGAAAGTGACTGACCTACTTTGGACCTTACCTGCTAATGACCTGTCCTGCTGTTGACCCGACCCGTTAATGACCCAACCTGAACCCTACATGAGCGACCCGATTACCAGGTATAATTTTATCTACAAAATAAAGAAAACTGAGTGTACTCTTATTGAAAAATAAAATCAGCTTACTCGAACCTTGTTGATATCTTGAATCCCGTGTATATTTTGTGGGCAAGCTGGACTCTCTATGTACTTCAGTAGAGTTGCCTCAACAAGTTTACTATCGAGTACTTTAAGTTCTTGAGTAATAAAGAAGCCTTTTGTTTTCCTTGTTCAGAGATAATGGGAAAAAAAAAATGGAAGATGCTACAAAGTGGAAGATGGTAATTCATTTACAACAGAAAGGAACTATTTGTGCTCTAGGAAGGAAAATAAAAGCTTGAAAACCAAAATCATATCAACCCACCTGTCAGAAATCAGAATCCATGGGGTTAGTCTGAAAGGAACCTTTACAAAAACATATCCGAGAATAAATTGATAGGCATTAGTCAGGTTAAACTGCATCATAAAACAGTGGTTCCTGTGGGATGCCGAGTGATGTACTATCCATTCCTTCCCACAAACCCACCTAATTGGTATCTAAGACTGGCTATATTAGGTGTATAAAGCCACGACTTCCAAAAACCAAAACACCATACTACTTGCTGCTGCGAAAAATCGAAGATTTAATAGCACAACTCTCACCATTCCCACAACACATACCATAAATGAGGGAAGATGACCTTATCATACTCTTAACTTGGAAACAAAATTAGGTGCTCATTCTGTTCAGAATCACGGCTCATCAAAAAAAGCATGAGTTGAAGAAACCTTATACTCTTTGTTCCACGAATCCCTCTACAATATTGTATGCAAATCCCTCTGAGTTCTTAAATTTTGGTAGTGTATTGTATACAATCACTTGTAAAGGTTGTTCACATTGGACATATGGAATTTCATTTGATCTTGTTGTTGGTTTTATTGTTTGCAGACCGAGCTGCATGGTTTAGCTGCTATACAGTGGTCAATTTGTCAAGATTCACTTTTCAGGTATGCTCTTGTTAGTCATGCGATTTGTGTCTTTCCTGATAGCAGACATGTCTGAGAAAGCAATTAGTCTTATATGATGTTATTGCATGCATTCTTAATGCAGAGTTTCCTAGGATTTTGCCTAATAACGTAACCTTGTAAGCCTACCATTTTCATGGCTGTTTGTTGCCAGTTAGATTAGATACCTAGTGTAACGCGTATGTTGGGAACGTGTGTCACTCAGAAGTATTAATGGGAAACTACATCATTAATAATAGTCTGTCGTGGAGCTTTATGTGGGCATTCAGATGAGCAGCTGGTTTTAATCATCATCTAAACCTGATTGTGTGACAAAAATGAATGTTAGAGACTAAATCAAGGACATCTTGGCAACTTAGCTAAAATTTTAAAAATCTCTTTTCTGCAAATTCCTGTCATATAATTGGGAAGCTGTGACTGAAAGGAGGTGCTAATTGCTAACTGCTCTATCCTGATGAGAAAATGACAGCTGGTGTTAATATGCCTTTTGTTTTTGTTTGCATTAGATGTCATATTTTGAGTAGAGGTTTCCAACTCTGTTGTATAATTTGATAGTTGGATTTGATGATTGAAATTCACTGTGCATAGCCTAGTGGTACCCAGGGAAAAAAAATTGTGGTTGTGATTGCACCTTTATGTAAAGGTAGTGTTATAGGTGTCGCAGCTATTACTGCATGAGTTTTGTCGACCGTTTCAGTTTTATCTGTCACATTGGCCATTCCGCTGTCTTGGCCAATATGACCGCGAAATATTACACCTCCTAATGTGTCGAAGTTCAACAGTTTGGCAAGTTCAAAAGCTGATATATATTAGCCTTCACATTCTATAGCCTCAGACATATGGTTTTCGTATTGCTACTTAAAGGTTTTGTATTCTGTGTTTCAATTCTGTAGGATCTTTGCATAGTAGTAAAGCTACTTCTCTTCAACTGCACACACTTAAGATAATTTCTTCTGTCCCCTTTTCTGGGATGCAAAGATTCTGGACAACATACCAAGTTGATATATGCATTCAGGATGCTGCAGCTTGTTTTGCTGAATACCATTTAAGATGATCTGCAGCTACCCTGTAACAACCAGTTTGGTCACAGTCTATATGAATATGAGGGCATAATGCACCTTCTGTTACATGAAAATGCCCTCTTGTATTACCTGTTTTGGCTGTCACCATCTGGTTGTCAATTGTATTGGTATTTATGATTGACGCCTTTTCTGGAAAGGGAAGCTTCAAATGTTTGGCTGCTTTGGAACATAGTAGCTCTTGTTTTTAACTGAACAATAGGAACAATGAGAATTGTTGCATAATACTCCCTCCCTGCACTTTATTTGTCCATTTTCCTTCAGTTCACATGAACTTCTTATTCCATCGTTCACTCAAATATGACCCCTTACTGAAACACGACAGTTGAACGGGTATTTTTTGGAGGAAAATTAAGTTATTGGTGCAATTGTGACCGGAGCTACTGCGAAATTTAAATGGCGCCTCAGCAATGGCAACTGTGCTGAAGCACTAGCAAGTTTAGGGTAGAGGATTTCAGGCCCAAGAACATGAAGTATGGAAATGCTTTAGGCGGTAGTTAATGGACTTTGCTGTGATACAAGTTGTTAAATTACTAATTTTCTGTTACTTAAGTGGCATACTTCCAACACCTCAGTGTTACTCTTTGTTTTCTTGGCTTGCTTGTAGGCCCGAAGAAGCTCGAAAGATGTATGAGAAGCTTCAGTCACACCCTAATGCTCAAGTGAGCAAAAAGGCAAGACAGTTCATGTTCAGCTTTCAGGTAAGATGCGGATTTTCTATCATGTTAACATCAGTCAATTCTGCAGTGTGCGGTTTTCACTGAAAGTTGCATGTGGCTACTAGGAGATTGCCTAGTGGTGAAACTGAAAACATTTGTGGGATACGCCCCATCCAAGCTCAAATCACACTAGAAGCATTTATGAAGAATGATTTCCCTACCCCCTTCCTCCGAAATGCCTGGCCTCATTAAAATGGGTTGGGCCTTGAGATAGGGCAGCCTAGGAGGGGTCCTCCTAACATTCAGAATAGGAAAAATAAAAGGCAAAGATGCTAATATGTCTAAGCAAGTACAAACGTAGATGTTGTCGGGATATCATTTGAAGATGAGTACTTTTGATGTCCTTGCTTCCCTGCAGGCTCTAGGCCTTTTTATCACGTAGCTTAGGTCATGTTTGAACTCAGAATTAGTATGTACAGTAGATTATGGACAACCCTTTGGTATTCACTACCAAGTAAGTGGAAATAATTGGTTGCTGTAATTCTTCCAATATTGGCGGGAGCCAAGGAATCAAGAGCTCAATGGTAGAGGTCCCAAGTTGCCTCATTGTTGGGGGAGTACTATGTGGTATGCCTGTCCACCCTCGGAGTACCACCCCTAACCAATCCAAAATGTATTATGGGGTCGTCTCTTAGCAAGAAATGATGGCTGTCTACTTTTCTTGGTTTCTAATTGCAAATGCGCAATTTATATCTGCTATATTGGCTACTAGAATTATAATGTGTCATTTGGTTGACAGGAATTTATTGCAAAGTAGCAGTTTGATAATGTTTCTTTGTTGACATTTGGGGAATAATGTCTCATGTAGATTACAAGGCAATTGAATTGATACAAAGTACAACTTCTTGTAGGGAATTCCTCAGTGAACGGAAGGACCCCTTGGTTATTACATGTTGTCGATAGATAAACATTTTTTACTTCAGACTGATAACAGAATGCACATTCTTAGATGGATTATTAACTTTTGAATTTCATGTCTGTGCATGACTATGGCAGGCCATGGAGATGATGAAGGTTACTAGACCGACTGTTTCTCGCAGAAACACCGGTTACCAGAAGTATTTTGAAGCATTTGTCGAGGATAAAAGTAACTATACTTCTGGAGGGACTGATACTGAGGAAGGTGCCCTTACTCAAGCTTTTCCATATATCATTTTCCTCGCTTTTCCCATTTTCCTTGTGCTGCTTGTTGCATCAATGAAGGGAATGTAATTTTTGTTACACCTTTCTAGCCCCAACAAGACTCCATGATCCTTTTTAACTACACCTCATTCTATTTTTCTTTAGTGCAGTTGGGTACTTTATCTAGAACCACAATTTTATTCAGCATATGTATATGGTTCACCCTATATGATCGTTACGAGCTCTGAGAACAATTCTTCACTTCTGATTTTTGTACTTTAGCATCAATTAAGGGCTAATGTACTTAAAAGTAAAGGTAAAGGTGAAGAGGAGGTAAATAAGTTATGTGAGAAGACTTGGGCTAAAGTAATTGCAACTGTTCAAGTTTAACCATTGTCATATGGATAAGGATTCCCCCAGTTATGCATTATCCCTCAAGGTGATTGACACGTGGAAAATGGCATGATTTTGTATTTATTTTAAAGGAGTATAGTACACGTGTCAATCATCTGGAGGAGTAATGCGTAAATGGGGGAAATGGGGTGATGGAGAGGATCCTCATCCTTATCATATACATAATGAGAAAAGTATTGACAATCAAAATAGCAACTAAACAAGTGTTGCGGATTATGAGTAATGATGAGTATGTATAAAACCATAAATTACCGATGCTGTGATGCAGTCTCACCCCTTTCAAAGTAAACACACATGCATACAAAACATGTTATTTAAGAATTTGTGGAGGAAGATGCAAATCATGCAACCCACTTCAAAAAGAAACTACACAATGTCTAAAAAAAAAAAAACAAAAAGATATCACAAAGAGGCTGTTTGACCTAGTTTCTACTAAAAATTGTTTTATCTTCACAAATCTCTACCCCCTTCCCCCTCCTCCTTCACTTTTTCCTCCCAAAAGAGTTTCTAGTAAACTAGAATGAGCTAGAAATAGAATTTCTTTTTTAGAGTTTCCATTTTTAGCCCCATTTTGGTTTCTTAGAAATTACTTGGGGAGGAAGAAGTGAATAGGGAGGGAGAGGAGGGTAAAGATTTGTGAAGAAAAAACTATTTTTGATAGAAACTAGGCCAAATTAGTCCAAAATGATCATGAAAAATTTGGCTGTCTCTTGTGTGCACAGTGCAATAAAGGAAAGATGCAATCCACTAATATGACTATTAGTAGGAAATTAAGGGAGATGTAGGCTCAATTATTGAGGGTGTGAATGAAACAAAAAGCAGATTATGTCTATGATGATTTCCCCCCGTGATATCTAGAGATTGAACCAGAAATGTATGCCACAGTGCTACCTTTAAGAAAGCCATTGCCCCATTTTCGTCCCATTTGGTAAAAAGTTGGCGAAAATCTCTTTCTTTAATCTTCATCTAATAGTGGAGTAGTATTTATTTACTAGGAATATAATTTATTATTCATTGATGATTAGATTTTGTTTCTTTTTCAATGATGTTGGTTGGGCAGTGATATGAAGTACACTCATCCTTACAAATAAGAAGTCTTCTAAAAATTACTCAATGGTTACTATTTTTTTCCTGATGATTTTTATTCATCTAATGCTCACTTATCTTAATCTAATCTTTAATTTTTATTTATTTTTTGGCGTAAATAGTGAGGGAATTAGGAGTTCCCCCGTTTGAGATCAACTCCTAATTTGTCTTTATTCTAATATACAATCAAGTTCTAGAGATGAAAACCTATCATTGGAGAACGAATCCACTCTTTAACATAAGACACATGTATTACACTAAAAAAGGTTATCATATTTACACTTACTATATAACCCTTTTTTTTTTAAGGATGTATAATGGAATGGACGACATAAATCCATCCTTCAATACTTGTGTGGACTTGATGTATTGTATAGATCAAATAAAGTCACCGCTATTGTTAAGAAAGAGTACCATATTCTAAAGAAAAATCACCATTGTTTTATAAAGTAAAGACACCTTCTTTATCAATAGTCATCTAATTTCTAAAATAAATCACCCATTTTCTTTGAAAAAAGTACCACGATGTGCCTAGACCGCAATAATTGGTGTTTACAATGCAAGACTTAAAAAGATTTAAATCTCAATTCTAAATCACTCAACCATGTCTTGATTTCTACTACATGTGTGAAGATTACAAATGAGAAATATGAGCTTGTGTATAAGTGTAAATAGACCCAAAATTTGTGAAGGAGAGAGTACAATTATGGACAGTGAAAGACAAACTTTCTGCTTTTATGGACCACCCCATTGCCTTTACCCAGTTCTCTCTTTGTGTGTTTCTCATAACATAAGCCTACGGGTGTAATCGAGCCGAGCCGAGCCCGAGCCAGGCCGACTCGAAGCTCGGCTCGGTAAGATGTTTCTTGGCTCGGGCTCGGCTCGAAGCTCACCGAATCGAAATTTATGAGGCTCGGGCTCGACTCGGTTTAGGCTCGGCTCGGCTCGGCTCGATTTGAACTTGGTTTGCTATTCAAAATGTATAAACATAGATCAATAAATTGTGTTTGTAACTGATTTCAATTATTATTGAGTAGTATATATCATAAAATGAGTGAATTATAACTAACTATATATGTATTTATAGTATTATTATATAATGTTACCAAATTTATGGGTAAAATCAGGCATACCAAGCCAACCGAGCCGAGCCATAGTAGGCTCGGGCTTGGCTCGGTTAGCATTCGAGTCGGCTCGAGCTCGGCTCGGACTCGGTTTGACCCGAGCCCAAGCCGAGCTTTGACCGAGCCGAGTCCGAGGGCTCACTGAGCCGGCTCGACTCAATTACATGAATCTCTGACATTGGAGCGTCTGAGTATTTATAACCTTTTTAAAACCAAAACATTGGCTCCATCTGGGCCCTACGGGAGGCCCACTTATGCCGTCTGTGTCTTTTGGCCTTGTTCAACCGCCCTCCTGAATGAATTGTCGGTTTCCTTAAACAATTCTTCATTTTAGATCATTCGTTTGGGGATTTTTTTTGTTCAACACTATTTATTATATGAACTATTTGGCAACAAGATATCTTTTATAATATTTTTTTGTTGGAAACTACCTTTTAACACCTTTTTTTTTTTACTGTAGAGATACCTTTGGCCGGATTCCGGTGAATTTTAATTTTTTATAACCGAAATATCCTCAAGTGATAGGCTCTTTTTTGATCGAAATCCTTTCCTTCATCAAGAGCTTGAGTAAAATTAATATTTCCCTTCGTTTTCAATGAGAGAAAGAGAAGACACGGGACAACCCAACGGAATCCGGCCTATCACGTGCCTATCATGTGAGGGCATTTCGGTTATAAAATTTTAAAATCCACCGGAATCCGGTCAAAGATATCTCTACGGCAAAAAAAAGTCAAAAGGTAGTTCTTAACAAAAAAAAATTATAAAAGGTATCTAGTTGTCAAAGAGCCCATATAAAAGGTAGTGTTAAACAAAAAATCCTTCATTTGGACTAGGAGTGTTTGGTAAATGATTTTTGAGTTAAATATTTTCTACTACGAGTAGCATTTTTGACTTGTTTGGTTAGTCTATCAGTTATAAAAATTGTTTGATAAGTGGTCGAATATGTTGACTTTGACAAATCACAAGTCAGCTTTTAAAATCCACTATGAGTCAATTTTGAAATTAATTTGTGGCCGGTGAGTTTTATTTATGAAAATTTACTAGATACTAACTAATGATGACGAGCTTAATTTACTCAACAAATTTTACAAACAATCATTATTACAAGTTAGTTAAAGCAGCTAATACAACAAACCCACATCTATTAACTATCAACTAACAATCAAATATCACCTAAAAAAAAAAATGCTAACAATCAAATATCATATTTGCCAATCATGGCTTACCAGGCATCTTGGCCTCAATCTCAACCAACTAATACTAGTACTTTAATACTCCATATATGAGTGGTAGTTACATTATTGATCGTAGTTACAGATAATATGCTAGTTCTAATTTAAAATTCGAACATACATCCTATGGCTGTGTTCGGTAGCAGAGTTTAGAGTAGTGGTTAGTGGTTTGACTAGGTCTAACAGTTACTATTATAATTTTGGGTGTTCG
>BSSO01003194.1:0-17091 GCA_030267885.1 Mesembryanthemum crystallinum | reverse complement strand
CCCAGATGCTTGAGAGAAAGTAGTGAAACCTCTAAGCATTAGAGTGACAGAGCTATAATCCCCATTGCAGAACATTAATAAATCATCAGCAAAGCATAGATGATTTATTTTAAGGCTAGAGCAAAGAGGGTGGAACTTGAATTGGTCCATTGCAGCAACTTCCTTGAGTATTCTTGTTATATACTCCATGCATATGACAAATAGATGTGGGGAGAGGGGGTCACCCTGTCTCAACCCTCTTCTTCTAGCAAAGAATCCAAATTGCCCTCCATTAAGCACAAGAGAATAATAAGGGGAGGAGACACAACACATTATCCAATCAATAATCTTCTTATCAAACTGCAGGGCTATAAGCATTTCCTCCAGGAACTTCCATTCAATGGAATCATACGCTTTCTTGAGGTCTAACTTGATGAGACATCTAGGAGAGCTTGTTTTCCTGTTGTACATAGCCACAATATCTTGACAGATCATAATGTTTTGCAGAATTGATCTTCCCTCAACAAATGCCCCTTGCACTTCAGAAATAATGCTTGGAAGGACAGATCTAATTCTATTACATAATATCTTAGATATAACTTTATAGATCACTGAACAACAGGCTATTTGGCCTATAATCATTAACTGAAGAAGCATGTGACTTTTTTGGGATTATAACTAGCAGAGTAGTGTTGATCTGCTTTAACAATCTACCATTCACAAAAAAATCATGTATACAGTATAGAAATCATCAGCTATTACCTCCCATGCATCCTTAAAGAACTGAGAGCTATATCCATCTGGCCCCGGGGCCTTGGTGCCAGGAATAGAGAATAGAGCTGTCTTGACTTCCTCCATTATTACTTCCCTGCAAAGAGCTATGTTTTGAGCTTCAGTGACTAGCTTGCTATTCTGTACTACCTTCACATTGACATGGTGTCTTGAAGTCGAAGATCCCAGGAGTTTCTGTTAAAACTCAATGAAACAGTTAATGACCCGAGGAGGAGAGTCATGAACTACGCCATTGAGGTCTTGAATTCTGTATATATTGTTGTGTTGTCTCCTTTGCCTTATACTGCTATGAAAATATGCTGTATTTGCATCCCCCTCTTGTAGCCAGTGCATTTTGCTTCTCTGATGAAGAAAGCTGTTCTTTGCATTGTTAAGTTTCCTGTACTCCTCTGCTGCTTCTTTCTCAGTGTTAACAAGTTGAGCATTGGTGGGGTCTTGATGGAGAGCTGCTTGACATTGCTGCAAGTACTCTAATGCTTTGATTTCCCTTTTCTCAATATCACTGCCACTTCTTTTGTTCATTTCTTTGAAGTCTCCTTTTAACTTCTTCAATTTCATCACCAATTTGTACATAGGTACTCCTTTAACTTCTTGGTTCCATGCTCTCTGAACCACCTCAGTAAAGTTCTCCCATTTCCCCCACATATTAAAGTACTTGAAAGAGCTTCTACCATGACCTATGTCTCTGAAGATCTGAATTATAGATGGACTATGATCAAAGATCCCCTCAGGGAGGAAATGAGCTTCAGCATGAGGTATAGCATCAAGCCACTCCTCATTAACCATGACTCTATCAATTTTACTAAACACCCTTGAACCACCAGATTGCTTGTTGTTCCATGTGTAAAAAGAGCCCTTGGATTTCATATCTTTCAGTGAGCATGTGTCAACACAAGCTCTAAACTTGCTCACTTCATGAAGAGAGATAGGTGATCCTATCCTCTCATCCAAGTTCAGAACATTATTAGAGTCACCACATATCATCCATGGAATATTCAAATGAGTACCTATCTCACACAGCTTTCTCCATAGGGGAATTCTATCATCATCATTATTGTACCCATAAACAAAAGTGACCAAGAAAACCAGGCCAGTACCCACATGTCTTACTGAGCAGTGTATCAGCTGAGCTTCTGTTATCAAAACATTTACCTGAAAGATGTGGGGTCGCCACACTACCCATATTCTGCCATTGTGGTGATGTGTGTAGTTAGTAGCAATACTCCACCCATCACATAAGCCTTTATAAACTGGTTGGAAGTTGGTCGCTTTAACTCTTGTTTCCAAAAACCAGCTAAACCCACCTTATTATTACCTCTGTTTATTGGGGTTATTTAAACCCCTTACATTCTAGCTGGCTAGATTATCCATTTGAAGTAGTTATAGACAGAGTACCTATAATTACCTCATGACTTGTGCTATCACCTTCACCTTTGCTTGTGCTCTTCTGCTTCTGTTCAGTAGTTTGTTCCTGAACTATCTCATTGCTCTCAGACCTCTGTAGTTGTCCAGAAACTGAACCTTGCTCTGTGTCTACTTCACCAGTTTCAGCTAGTTTGTCAAACTCATTGTGAGTCTCCACTTGGGGAGGGAGGGGAGAGGTCACTTGCTTTTCCCATAACTAACTGAAACCCATCAGCATCCACTTGAGGGGCTGCCTTTTGAGGTTTTGCAACCCATTGTTTCCTCCCATCAGTCTTCCTCCTACAATTGAGCTCCTCATGCCCAAAGCCTTTACATCTAGTACATAGGGTGGGTTTCCACTCATAATATACTGGTTTCTCCACCATTTCTCCCCACTCATTTTCAAAACATATACTTGCTGGAAAATGTTGATTCACCTCCACTTCCACCATAATTTTGGCATACCCCAGTCTCTCTTTAGCAGAAGTTGCTTTGTCAAGAGCTATAGGCCTCCCTATCACAGAGACCAATTTGAAAAGAGTATCAGTACCCCAATATTTCAGCTGCAACCCAGTGAGTTGAATCCAGATAGGAACCTTCTCTACTGCTTCTTTTTTCAGATCAATTTTAGGCACCCATGATTTCATTATAAGAGGTTTTTTATCAAACATTTGGAATCCAGCATCAAGAGCCTTTTGTTTTCCTTCAAATTCCTTGAATCGAACAATGCACACCCCAGATGGTAACATAGAAATTTTATCTATATCAAAACCTCCCCATATTCGTTTAACATAATCTTATTTTTTTTTTTCATTTATGAAATAATACTTATTTGGTTATTAAGTCAGTCACTTGCTTTCTTATGCATGAAGAGTTGAGCTCTTAAAGTCATAATATTTGGCATTCAGAAATTTTGGGGAGTTGTATTCCTTCACCCTCATCACGTTATTGCTCAGATTAATAAGTTGTGTATAAGTACTTTTGGAGTACCATAGATGTAAGCTGCAAGGTGGTGTTTGTGGCATGGGACAAAAGTTATAAACTGAAAAAAGGAAGAGGGTCTCAATGTGAAAGAACTTCTTAGATGGAACAAATCTCTCATAAGTAGGTAGATTTGAAATTTAGACTAGAGCCGTGAGTCTTTATGGCAAAATAGATCAAGCATTATCATTTGAAAAGATGCCCCATTTGGTCATCTTAGGTTAAGCAAGGTATGCATAGGGTTTGAAAATAATCGTGGCACTCAGAGATGAAATTGTGAAAGAAAATCAGCATGTTCTTACCCTCTTAGCTGACTAGAATTACAATGGTAAATTCAGCACCAAATGCCTATTGCCACTCAGATGAGTAGGGGTGTCTTGGAGATGGTCAAGCATCATTTGCGAAAGCTGACAACCTCAAACTCAAGGGCTCTTTATTTTTAACAGATGTGTTCTTTGTAAGAATGCTAAAAAAAAAAATCTCACAATAATATGTTATTTGCATGTCTTGTTGTATCCCAAATTTGGAACCATGTTTTTCACTTGTTGATATTTTGCAGAAGGGTAGGCAGTTTGACACACGAGTCAAATTGGATAAAGCATCACAATATATAAAAGGCAAGCACTCTATCAAGAAGTTGAGAACATGTGGTCTTATAGCCACAATCTATGCAACTTAGTAGGAGAGAAACAATAGAGCGAAGTAGTAGTTGTGGATAAGATAAAATTAAGGGAAATTCCACTTGTTACCCCTGTAATTTTGACTTTTTCATTTGGTACCCAAAACATTTTTGCTAATCTAGATGGTGCCCCTGTGGTTTTGGAAAATTGAACTCCATGACCAAAATATGTGTTTTTCCGTCAATTATTTCCGTTAATTGATAACGTGGCACTATTTGTACTTTCCAAACATAAAAATAATATTGAAAAACACACAATAATTCCAAAAACTATCGCAAATAGCAAAGATGTTTGGTTTTAGAGATGAACGGAAAATGGAGAAAAATATTCAAAACAAGGGTAATTCATCACATCATTGGTCCCATAACAATTAAAAAACTAGTTTAGATCATAAACTAGCGCCACGTCACCAATTAACAAAACAATTTGACAAAAAATCCATCTTTTAGTCATGGAGTTCAGTTTTCCAAAACCATAGGGGCACCATCTGTATTAGCAAAAATGTTTTGGGTACCAAATGGAAAAGTCAAAAGTATAGGTACCAAGTGGAATTTCCCTAAAATTAATTCTTGATTTTTTTAACAAAAATCAAATATTTACTCACGAAGGTGCATGCTTGGGTGTCCCATTAAGGTTAAGGGACATTTAACCATTTGCCTAACGGGATAAAATAATTTTATTTTGGGATATATTGTATATGAGTATATATCCTTGTATTTTGCATTTTTCTACATGGTGGATAGCATTTTCCTATATTATACATCTCGGTGTGTTTTTCAAGTAATCTGCCTATTGACCTTCACATAAAAAAAAAATTGTTTGAAAAATATTAATTTCTTTACATGTGACCATTTTTTTATTTTATTTTATTTTTATAATTATCCTCTCCCATATGGTCATTAAATCATGTTGCTTTTACTAGGAAGTCTTCATATCCCTCTCAAAAAAAAAAAAAGTCTTCATATGCTCAGTTCTGACATTTTATAATTTTCTACCATGAAAGTATCTACATTCAATACTTTTTATAACTTGTAATTCGATAACTTTTCATTGGAAATAGTGAATTGTTCGGGGTATGACACTATATGAGATAATTGGGGATTGAAACTATGTGAGATGATTGGGGATGAGTGAATTTAGCAATTTTTTTTTTAATTCGTAGAGGTCATTATTGGGTTGTAAACGAGTTGATACACTCGTAAACAACTCGTGAACATATTCAGTCAAATCGTTTAAAATTCACTCAAAAACAAATGAGTCGAGCATGGACAACAACAACGTTAGTTCAGCTTGGCTCGGCTCGTTTGCAGCATTGCACCTTCGATGTGCCTGCCTAAGAGTACCCCCAATGGGGTTTTCAATATATTGGTTCAATTCCAATTGAACCAATATATTGAAAACAGTTGTCCAAACATGGGATATTTTTTTGCTAGCTGGTTCTCCACTCCAAACTCGTCGATTGGAGGGGGAGAGTAAAGCTTGCAATGCTGAAGCACAACGCTTCAAACTGGAAGAAGCTCCAACAGGAGCCGACAAGGGGGACACATGGTTGGCTGGCAACGAGCTGCAGGCTGGCGCGTCAGCCGGCCCAATGCCATGCCACCACGTGGAAGGGGTTTTATTAAAATTTAAATTCATGTTTTTGGCTTATAAAAAAATCATAAAAATTAATAAAAATCACCAACGGCTTTATTTTTTCCCGCTTTATAAATAGAGACCAACTTTGATATGTTTTGCTCACATTTCAGAATTACCTCTTATTTACTCATTTCTTTCATATATTTCAAAAATCATTACTTCTAATCTATTCCTATAATTATGGATAATTATAGAAATAATCAAAATTCTCAACCATCACAAAATTCCCAAATATCACAAAATTTCATAAAACTTTCACCCAATTTCTTTGATCCAAGTTTATTCAAATCTTTTAAGTTTTTTGTGGATCAAATGGCAAATAATCCACAAAATTTCTCTTCCCCACCAAATTTCCTACAAAATTTATACACCTCTCCAAATCCACAAGTATCATCCCAACAAAGTTCAAATATTATGTTCCTTACGTAAATGATTATTCATCTCAATCACCTCAAATGCATCCAACTAGGACTGTTGTTCGTCAAGCAAGATCTTCGGGAGCTATTTTGCAACAAAATGAAGATTTCGCTGCTTGTGAAGATAGTGATGATGAGGAGGAAGAGGAGTTGGAGGATCAAGTAGATATTGATGGTAACGTTGAAGGCACAGCACCATTGCGCAACCATTACCTTTCGAGCCAACAACGCTAATTGGAGCATACCAAAAGACATAGCTCTTTGTCCGGCATACCTCCAAGTTGGCAGCGACAATCAGAAAATGAGATGATCAGAAAGGCAAGCATTACTGGGGATCTATATTCAGATTGTATGAGGATGCCCGGCGTGAAAATCCTCAAAATATTGTGTGACGAAATATAACTGGGTTGAAAATGAGATGGAAAAGAGTCAATGGTGGAGTCGCCAAGTTCGCCGGTATTTTTGCTGAAGCTTCAAGGATGAGGCAAAGTGGTAAGAGCAATGATAATGTTCTCAATGATGTAAGAAAAATTTATGCGTGTCCACAGAATGAGAAAGGGCAAACAGGTCCCAAATTCATGCTCGAGCATTGTTGGGATATGTTGAACCTATTCCATAGTAATTCCGATTGAATATGCATCAAGCGTTGGGGGAGGAAGTTCAAAGAGATCATCTTTAGAAGGTACATTCAATGATTCCGAAGTTGTGAAGAGGAGGAGGGGAAAAGGTAAATCTGTTAATCCAGTTTCATCTGAACAAGTCGATGAAATCCAAAGAATCTGGGAACAAAGAGACGAGGAGGCACGAGCTTTTGAGCGTGAGAAGCATAGATTAAGCATGGAGATGTTTGAGTTTCAAAAAGCTCAATAGAAAGAATTGAAGAAGAAACAACGTATGAAGATTTGATTGAGAAACTATCATATTTTGATGCTGAAACAGAATAGGACTGAAGAAGAAGAAGAAGCAAGGTATACCAAGATGAATGAAGAATTCAGAGTTACGAATGATTTTAATTTAGAATTTAATGTTTAATGTTTTTTATTTAATTAGTGTTGTTGTAATTTCAATTATGCTACTTAAAATTGTTGTTTTATTTAGTTAATTTTCTTGTGTTTTGTATGTTTATTTGAATTAATTTGAAATGGAGACTTATTTATCACAACTATTCTCTACATTATTGTACACTTTTCAGAAACATAGATGTTAAAGCAAATATGGTAAAACATAGATGATAAAGCAAAGTTTCTAAAGCATAGATGTTAGAGCATAAGCTCATATTTCTCTACAAAAGCTGGCTTAGAACACTATCTCAACTCACAATCCTCTCTACTCATTTCTTTATACAACCAAAATGGCCAACTATTCTTTATGTTCCTCTTCTGAAGAAGAAGAATTACTTCTAGCTCAATCCCAAGCTTTGTTAAGTCGGGTTATGCAAGATTCGAAATCCAGTAGTCGAAGGCGACAAAGTAATCGTCGCTTTCAGAATGAGATGCTTCGAGTTATAGCGGATAGTTCACAACCCAAGGGGCCAATTCAACATCGAAATGTCATTTATAGAGAGCGTGATGTAGCACATGATCGCTTGATGAAATACTACTTTACCGAGAATCCTATATATCCTCCTATTATATTTAGGCATCGGTACCGCATGCAAAAGCATTTATTCCAACGAATAATGCAAACACTAAGCATTGATCCCTATTTTCAACAAAGAGACCCGATGCTACCGACAAACTCGGGTTATCTATTTAACAAAAATGCTCTGCTACTATGAGAATGCTTAAAAGTGCCTATGCCGCCGACGCAGTTGATGAGTACTTCAATGTTGCGGAAACAACAGCGGCAACAAATTGTCTCACCCATTTCATTGAAGGTATATTACTCATTTCAAACCCTTTATATGCGAACACCAAATGCCAATGATTTGGTGAAACCCTTAATGAAGAAGAACATCGTGGTTTTCCTGCAATGTTTATTGATTGCATGCATTGGAAATGGAAAAATTGTCCCCAAGTACTGCAGGGGCAATGTCAGGGAAGAGCTAAGAAAGTGACTCTAATCCTTAAAGCCGCTGCTTCTCGTGATCTTTGGATCTGGCATGGTTTTTTTGGAACACCAGATTCGTGCAACGACATTAATGTCCTCGATCAATCTCATGTGTTTCAAAACTTTTGCGAAGGTAAAGCTCCCATAATGACATACATGGTGAATGGACACCAACATCGTATGGGGTACTATCTCACCAATGGTATTATCCAAAATGGCAGCTTTTATACCTTCATTCACCGCTCCTCAAATCGCAAAGCATATTATTTACTAGACATCAAGAGGCGGTAAGAAAAGATGTTGAGCGAGCTTTTATAGTTCTACAAGGAAGGTTTAAAATTATTCAAAATGGACCTCTATTCTACACAGTCGAAAGGATGGCTAAAATCATGATTCCTTGTATCATCATACACAACATGATAATGGAGGACGAGCGAGATACGTAAGCAAATTATGTTGATCCATCGAAATTTCATGAAGATCGACGCTTTACTAGCTCTGCTCGTGAATATATGGAATATTCAACCGTTCGAATTGCAAGCTTGAAAAGCTACATGCGTCGAAGATCAAACGTTCGGAATAAAGAAATACATAAACTTTTGAAAAACGACTTGATCAAGAATGTGTGGGAACGATTTGGTAATGGTAATGAGTAAACCAAATTTCCAAAAAAAAAATATTGTATGATTTCAATATTTTTGTATTTTATTTTTGATTTGTTGTATTTTACTCCCTCCGTTCTTTAAAAATCTTGACGGGGGAAAAATGCACACAAATTAAGAAAATTTCATATAGTGTAAAAGTTCCACTATTACCCTTAGAAGAATGATGACTTAAAAATTAGAAATAGGGAAGAGAGAGAATAAGTGGGTTGATGGGGGAATTAAATAACCAATTAGAGGAAGAGAGAGGGATTAAAATAATGAGTGGGGTGGGTAGTGGGATTTATTGTTTGTAATTTATGGGTTTTGAGGAGGGTAGTTAAGTAACTTGAGCAAAAATTGTTTACTAGTTTTAGCCATGTAAAGATTTAATTGAAACGCCCAAAATGGATGGCGTTAAGATTTTTACAGAACGGATGGAGTAATTAATTGTACGCTTTATGTAATTTACTATTTTCATAATTAATGAATATTTATTTATTGTGTTTTATTTGGATTCGATTTTCTAACATTATGTATACTAGATTTGAAGTACACGCAGATGTGTGTTGTGATTTCGCAAAAACATATATAGGCGGATCTTACAGACTGCTATATAAATTGAAAAATAAAATTATTTTTAGCATAACATTTTACGAATAAAAATAATCCCTTTTAAACAATAATGCTAATTGAGAAACTACTATACTAATTTCTATTGGTGCATTAGAAAAAGTGCAAAAAGAAAATTCTAAATCATGTAAATGCCCTTATGATGTTGGCGTTTTTGTGCTTAGAAAAATAAATAAATTAGGAAGTGGAATTGGGAGGGGATTGGATAGGCTTAGGCGTGGGTATGCGTTTCAAAATGTGGAAAGAAACACAGTAAAAAGAAAAAAAAAGAGTTTATATGTGGATTTTTAATTACATGTTTGTCCTTATGAAAAACTTTTCTCCACTCTTTTAGCGTAGTTGGAAGTTATTGTTAGATGAAGGGTTAAATTGTCTAATTAAATTTAGACACCCAAAACAACCCTTTGACTTTATATATTACATAGATTTTACAATGTTTAATTAAAACGATTTTTTTTTTAAATTCAATTTAAATGAACAAAGTAAAAAAATGGGAAAATAAATTAATTCGTAAATTTAATTTAAAAAAAAAACGAGTTTTATAAAAAAATAATTGAATGAATTTATTAACGTTATAATTAACGATTTCGATCTAATTATTATTTATATTAGACTAATCACTTTATTAAGTTGGGTAATTATGAGAGAGAAGATGTAGTGGAAAAGTGAGGTGTAAGAGAAAGAAAAATGCAATAGAAATAATAGATGGTTCTCCATTTTGGGGGTGTTTTTTATGAACCCAAATGTTTTGTGTCGTAAATGTCTTCTCATCCTACGTGGCACAGTAGAAGACAAAGAAGTAAGGGAAAAACTGATTTCTGCTTCCCTTTGCTCTCATAATTCCTTTCAATTCTACTGAAACCAAGTTTGCTTTCCAACTAATTACTTCAATTTAGGTACAATTTCAAACCAATTTCAACTTCCAAATATAGGTATGAACTAAAGCTCACCGTAATTCGTCGAACGTAACCCTCTTATGCCACCCACAACCACCTCAGACACCGCCTCCGCCTCAGACACCTTCACGCCTCTCCACGATTCGGTCCTCGTTGTACAAACAAATTCGACCACAAGCCGGTAACAGTTCCTTGATTTTATTCCGAGTAGAGTAGATATAGAGGGTGGTTTGGATGCACTGGGTTTTGCTTTACCTTAATCAACTTTTTGCCTTTTTTTTTCTTTTTTCAATTTTTACAAACTCATTTTTTCCATCTCACGTGAAAAACGATGCAACATTACAAAGAGAAGAAACTTGCTTCTATCTTCTCATTAGACCCATACTAGAACCCGAAACGAGTTAGGAAGATGGTGGAAGATGAGGTGGTACAGAGAGAAAACCAAATAAAATCAATAGTTGGTTCAACCATTGGAGGGTGCTCTAATAGTTCCCATGCCACACCCGCCCAAATTATCTACCTACATCCTTGGTTTTCTTCCCGCTTGGGCGAAGACGACGACCACCACCTGAAATGGCGCTTCTCCCTGCCAAAGCTCGCTTTCTCATCACCCACCACCTCAATTCTTTCCCAAAACCTCTTCAATTTCTCTCTCCACCACTACCACCCTTTACTTCCCTACTTCCTTCCTTCTCTAAACCCTCACTCTTTCAACCCAGATGCTATAAACCCTCCTTAAACCCCCACCAAAAATCTCTTCAATCTCAATCTACAGGTCTTTCTTCTCCCATTTCCCTCTATAATCAATCCTTTCAGTTACTTTTCTTCAATTACGGTGCTTAATATTTGAGGTTTGTTCATTCATTGCAGGAAACTCTCTGATTCTGAAGCAAGATGAGCGGTTTTTGGGGTCACCAGAGAAGACCCAGATGGGAAATGCTGTCACAATTGCTGCCATTGTTACTTCTTTAGGTGGTCCACCAGCTGCTGTGGGTATTGTCAGGTTATCCGGGCCGTCGGCTGTGGGTATAGCTGGTAAGGTGTTTCGACCGAGGAGGAAGAGGAAGAAGAAGAAGCAGCTGGGGAAGGAAGAGAATGATGATGAGGTGGTGAAAGAGGGGTCTTGTTTGTGGCAGCCCACTAGCCATGTTGTTGAGTATGGTGTGGTTATGGATTGTGGTGGCAATGTTGTTGATGAGGTACTAATTTATGGTTTATGGGTAATGTTTGTTTTGAGTTTTGGGTTTTGTGTTTTGTGTTATTTGTTCACTATAGCAATTTTTAGTTCTTGTGAATGGATGATTGTTTAAAGTTCTGAGTTATCAGGTTTACTATACTGAACGCCATTGTGCAAAGGTTCACTGCTTGAAGTTAGAGTTTTGCCTACATACATGGATTTTTTTGATTTCCAAATTTGTTAGAGGGAAATGTTTATGGGCCCAGTGGCAGATCCCAGAATCATATTATGGGTATGCATAATAGACTTTAAGCTACTTTGGTTATGCAATATTTGATATATCAATACTTATTTTAAAATAAAGCTAAATTTAAAGAAAAATGTTTATAATATACATACCCATGGTGTTATGTAGATCCCATGTTTGTGGCTTGGGTTGATATTCAGTGACTATTGTTGCTGTTTCTTCTGTCTTTGGTGCAGGGGTAAGGTTGCGTCTTACCCTTGTAAAACCTTGCGTTGGTGTGAACCTTCTTAGGTGGTGGTGTTGCTGTTTGTTAGAATGTTAAATTGGGAAGATTTGAACATTTCTCTATAGGGCTCTGTGATTGCTTCATGCTTCTTTCCCTTTTCCCTGTAATATGTTAAGGATTTTCCATGTCAATCTGTTTTGTGCTTCTATAGACCTTTGTTAGGTGTGTTTCACCAAGGTGATGTAAGAGGAGGCATGCCCATTTTAACATAGACATGGTTCATTGGTAGGTTTTATTGGTGCCAATGCTGGCTCCAAGATCTTATACTCGTGAAGATGTGATTGAGCTTCAATGTCATGGTAGTGAAGTGTGTCTTCGCCGTGTGCTGAGAGCTTGTTTAAATGCTGGGGCAAGGCTTGCAGAACCAGGTGAGCATTTTGAATACCCAAAGCACTAAGTAAATGACCTTAAATTCTTTGGCAATGTAACACCTCACTTAGTCACCTATTTAGAATCTATCCAGTTTATGTCACATCAGAGGAATATTTTTAGGGGCAAGATGGTCATTCCTCATTGGTCAGCATTTGACTCCTCTCTTTTTATTTTTTTTAATAGGCAGATTCTAAATATCTTACAAAGACCTAGAGTACACATGACCCTTCTCATCTCTTGAAGAGATACAGAATAACACCAAGAATGGTAAACTAGAGATTAAGAGTGTATTTGCTACAGTCAAGGAAAGGACTTCAAGCTGCTCTTTGCCATCTCATCTGCAACATGGTTGGTCTTTCTAAGACAGTGGTCCAGCTGGATGTCCTCCAAACCCTTTAACACTTCCAAACAATCCATAATGGCATTGAAATTTGACACTTGGATTCGGGGTCCTTGATGATTCTTCATTCACTCTTGTATCAACGTAATCATGTAATTTTATCCTAAATAATTTGTTTGCAGTTTTCTGCCACAAACAGCTAAAGAAACCTGGTTAAAACCTTTTCAATCAAGACTCACCTACACATGACATATGTGACAAAATGTTTTCCGACGCAACTCTGTTATCATAGATGAGACAATATGGGGTATAATTACGTATAAGGATCTTGCATCTCTAGTGGATAATAGGTAAAGTTATAACTTCCATGTTTCATCAATGTAGTTACAGGAATACCTTCCTTCAATTGGTTGAGTCTAATAATGCATCTGTTTATCTCTCTTGATAGGTGAGTTCACTCTTCGCGCTTTCTTAAATGGTCGCTTGGATCTCTCTGAAGCAGAGAATGTGGGGAAACTTATCACAGCAAATTCTGTTGGTGCTGCTGATGCAGCACTAGCAGGAATCCAGGTATATTTTCAAGTACCGTGGTGTTCATCTTCTGTGAATATTTTAACTGTCCTTGGGATTCCTACAATCTGGGATAACATTTGTACTATGACAGGGAGGTTTTTCATCTCTTGTCAAATCTATCCGTAAACAATGCATAGAATTGCTTAGTGAGATCGAGGCACGCCTTGATTTCGAGGATGAAATGCCACCTTTAGAGTTGACTTCAATTACAAACAAAGTAAATACTATGGCGGAAGATGTACAGAAGGCACTTGAAACTGCCAACTATGACAAGCTTCTGCAATCTGGTCTGCAGGTAAAGTTGTTATCTGATCATTTTCCTTTTGGAGTAAAATAATGAAATTGCATTTTGTTATGTGTGAAAGCATGCAGCATTTGGTAACTGATACCTTTTTCCATCCTCTTTTCTTTTAAGTTTTGAAATAGAATGACAAACAAAAAGATTCTTATCATCCATCACTTTTAGTCAAGGATCAAAGTTGGTTCTTTTTTTTNTTTTTTTTTTTTTTTTTTTTGATAAGAAGAGTTTGTATTGTAGACCAAAAAGAGTATAATTACAAGCAAAGAGGACAAAGAGTCCTCAAGAGAAGTAGGAACAAAAGAATCACTGATTACATGAGAGAATGAATTGTTATCTAGTTCTATCACTTTGAGGATGTTCTATGCAGTCTGTCAGATAAGATGAAAATTTCTATCTACTCGAAATTTTTGGCAATGATTCTATTAGGCTTTGGCTTCTATATTCTTCCGATTCTGAATTTGAAATTCATATTAATCAAAAGCTGTATGCTTTACATAATATAAAAGATGGAGTTCATCCTAATGTCCCTGCTTTCCTCTTTCTTTCTTGTCTAATGCCTTTTTCGACACCTTTAGCTTTTACCCGGGTCAAATAGTTTATAGTTTGAGTCATTGCAACGATAAATCTTGTTTAAAATTATATAAGTCAGTGATAACGTTTTCCTTGGTTAGGGGCCTGCACATTTTTCAGTCCTCCACATTAGAGATTCCTGAGCACAAGGTGTTTTTTTGATGAGTCATGGGCCATTGGGTATATTTCTAATTCTTGAGCTTCTATTAGACTTACTAGACTTCGTAATAATAGTCATTAAATGTCTTATGAACTATAGTTATTTCCACAGGTATTTTTTGTTTATTTTTAAAAAGTTTCTTAGTTTTAAGGTATTATTTTTCTTTGGAAAGGGTTCCAGACTTCCAGTATGATGTCTTTTGCTTTGATTTATAAACAATTATTCTTGTATGAGGTACATGAGGCCTGGTACCTTGAAGAAGAAAAAGTGGTACCACCACTTTTCTGGTACCACTTTTTCTTATTCAAGGTACCAGGCCTCATACATGAGGCCGCCTCATACAAGTTTTTGTGATTTATAAATTACTAGGTTTATGCCCGTGCGCTGCACAGTTTGTAATACATTACTAAATTCTAAGTCATTGTTACTCTGATTGAATATATATTTTTTTTCTAACTTTTAAATTAAATATTCAAGGAAGCTATTGATTTTGCCATTTATCATTAAATGGGTCCAAACTTAAGCACATTTAATGGGCCTATGATTGGGTTTGGTGGACTCGAATAAAACGCTGTCAACCTATTGACATCCTTATTACAAATGGGTCTCATTTTAAATTATGTTTCGCACTCTTTCTAATGGCGTTAAAATATTTAATTTTTGAGAAGTTAATCAAAAGTTATAAGTAATTTTAAAATAATGGTTGTATTTTTTGGCAGATTTTGGACTAACTCTATTTGGCAAATAAAGAAAGCTTCATTAGATTTTTGTTAACTTATTAGATTAACCTTTTCTTGGAATGTAATAACACATGAGATATTTTAATTTAATTTTTTTAAATTCAACTAATTTTTAAATGCTCGCCTACGTGGCGCGTCCTACGCTGTCGGAAAATGCTTCTTTTTATATATATATTATAATTATAATTTAAAATTATTGAATTCGTGGGGACCATCCCAGTTGCTATCAAATACTTCTATAACCATTCTCCTTCTGTACCAAAATTTTGACGCAATATTTTTTTGAAATGTATCGACAGATTGCCATTGTTGGTCGCCCTAATGTAGGCAAGTCAAGTCTTCTCAATGCTTGGAGTAAGGTACACTGCACAAGTTACTTGATGCTTAAGTGAGCTGTTTTTGATGTGAAATGATTTTTATCACTATTTTTGATCCTCTATGCCTAAGTAACATTCAGTAGGTGACCAGAACATACTCATTGCATATGCTTCAATATCACACCTAGCATGGTGCAGTGAACGTTCTTGTGTGTAGTTTAATTTTCAAAACTGTCTAATCCCGTGGAAGTTTAGAGTTACCTCAGTCTAACCCCTAAGCTCCACTAATTATTCAGACTAGAATTACTAGTCTGAATAATTCACTAGCTAGTGATGAACCTTATCCCTTCTTCAGTGGATTAATTACCATATTGCGGATTATAGAAGCATTGTGCCATAGGCATTTAGCTTTTGTTATGTGATCTGATGCTTGTCTGGAATGGGGCAGACGAATATGAAAGAAATTTATTGTGTGACTGTTCCATATTTCTTCTAGATTTTGTCAAATTAAAGAAGATGAAATGATTAGTCTTTATGAACTACTATATCCTTAAAAAGGCATTATTTACTAGTTTGATATGATTGAGTTGAGTGGCAATTTGTATCTCTCTGTTATTCTTATTTCTCTGTGAACCACTCAATCAGGTTGCTTTTAAAGTAGGGTTTGGACAGGGTAAGATGTACGCAGCTTTATCCTTGCAAAATCAGCTATTAGACAGAATGAAAACTACAATAAAAATAGTTATACATCCTTGTAAAATTAAAGAGCAGTATGATAGCAAGAAATTCAGAAAAGGTGAAAGAATACAAATTGATTAAATCAGATGAGCCTTGCGACGATGTCATCTTTATGTTTATCGTGTGCTTTTTGAGTGGGGATGATGTAGCATTTTTATGGACCTTAATGTTCTAAATAGCCGAGTTATATATTATTACGTTAGGTCCAGGAGTCCCCTTGACCAAATTGGTATTTTTAGTGAGACACACGCGATAATTTGGTATTTTTTCTAAGTCCAGCGACACTAAGGTATTTTAACTGAGAAGTTTTGGCGTATTGGCCCAAAATTGAAAAGAATCCGAGAGAATCTTCGGTGAGATTCATTGTTGTATTATTTCAAGTCCCTTTTCCCAATTTTCTTTCAATTTCTTCCCTTTTCCTTATTTTCTTTTACTTTTTTTTCCTATTTTCCTCCAATGAAAGCCATTAAGAACCCTCCACCCAACCTCTCCCCTCTTCATCTTCATCTTCCTCACTTTCTCTCTCCTCCAATCCTCCACCACCACCATTATCATCCACTCCCTCCACCACCGCATCGTCCCTGACCGCCTCTCCTTCCTCCACCTCCGCAACCCCTCTCTCTCCTCTTTCCCTTACCTTATTCCCAACCACCTCCTCTATGTCACATTCTCCTCCGGCCGTGACCTAGCTCACCACAACTCCCTTCCCCAATTTTTTTTTTTTTTTTTTTGGATATTTCGTGCTTTATTAGCTTCTGGGAAGAAAATTTTAGTTTCAACTTTGGTATTATTGCTTTAAAATTTAGCTTGGTTGACCATTGTTAGGTTTGATTTGATATATCCTAATTTCTTTGGGTTTTGATTTGAACTTTGGTATAATTTCTTATAAGAAAAAGGGAAGAAAATGGGGAAAATGGAGGATTAGAGGAGAGAGAAAGTGAGGAGGATGAAGATGAAGAGGCGGAGGTTGGGTTGAGGGTTGTTAATGACTTACATTGGAGGGAAATGGGAAAAAAAGTACTCCCTCTGTCCTTGAATAATCTTTCCAGTGCTTTATGCACACATACCAAGGATGAGCCAAAATTACTCTATACCCCTTATATAAAGTGAAAGATGAGGGAATAAAGTTTTAGAGGTAAATGTAAGGAGGGTTATTTTTGT
>BSSO01003193.1:0-17093 GCA_030267885.1 Mesembryanthemum crystallinum | reverse complement strand
TTCATCAAAGTACAAGGGTACCGCAGGAAATTTCCGAAAAAAAAGAAGCCTGGATATGGAGTGAAAACAGTGGCAAACAATGTCTTCATTGCATATAAATTGTTTTAATGCTTGTTTATCAACGAGAGCACCACTTGACGAGTCCCTTTAAAAAAAAAATTGATCAATAAATATATTTATTTATTGGCGAAGGGGGCAGTTTGACTAAATAATGTGGAGTATTAACCAACAATTAAGCGGGGCTTCGCAAAGTCTAAAATATCATAATACAAAATATCCATAACAACTTGAGGTGGGAGTTAAAACTACTCCTAATTACTATTATCAAGGATGAAAAATATGTTTTTTTGAAACCAACCCACTATTGAGTTTGGTTCACGATAAATATGAGAAACTTGCACCCTGCCAATCTGGATAATTTACAAGGACCTTGCACTGTGAGAGAGAAAGAAAACATATGACAGATTTAGAAAGTTAAATGAAGAATAGGAGAAAGAAAAATACATTGGCAACAATAGGGAGTTCAATTGTCAGGTTCAATTCGTTTCACATTAGAAGAATAAAGAGAAGAAGAAGGGGATGGAGCGATTTTAAGAAATTAGAGGATAAATGGGAGGGAAAGGTAATTAGAGATTAGAATGGTAAAAAATTGAAGGGAAAACAAAGGAGACATAAGTAAAACACGTGAGGAGTAAATGGGGGTAAATTGGTCCTAAAACACAAAATTTGGTCGGAAAATAGTTGAAATGGCCAAAGTGGAGGTCTAACTAGCATAAAACACACTTAAAAGGGGGTTCCTTATTAAAAAATATTAATCAAAAGGATAGTCTTACCCAAAGCAAAGCAATCCATGGAACGAGCAACTATTGAGAGTTTAGAGTTGTACCAGAGATGTAGTAATGGTTTCGAATCTCATCTATCACGCCATTGTTGAAGATACTAATTGCTGCAAACCCTAATCGAATTTCACATACATTAACATCATCTCTGTTTTCTCTTCCACTGCAACGTCATTGTTGCAAACCCTAATCGATTCACTGCTGTCTAATTCAGGTACATTCCCTTTTCTAATTCACCCAGTTTAATTGTATTATCTTCTTCTTGTTGTTGCACTCATTCTCTTTCTTCTATTCTTCCCTAATTGTTGCATTGGTTTTTTTTTTTTTTTTTTTTNTCCTCATCAGAGTTCTTGGCATTTCAGTTCATAATCCCCAGATATGGCCATCGTAAAAGGTAAGTAAAATTTAGTTTTTTGCATTTGCTTTGCTCCATTGAATCATCTTATCATTTTATTGGACTCAATTGCCTTTTTTTGATGATTATTGCGAAAGAGAATGGCTGTATAGCGACCCCTACTCAATTACATGAATGAAAAGAACATGGTGCTAGCTTCACATGGTGCTAACATGACTTAACAAAAGGCAAAATGGAAATTTCAGCAATTCTGATACAAGATTCAAATAAACTGATCCTAGGGCTAACTTCACATGGTGCTGGCTTGAGTAGAAGTAGGATGATTAATGGAGGTTGATGCTTGTCTTTGGTTGAAAGAAGGAGGATGTTCTGGCATTCGGTGGCCCTGCCAAAGTGAAATAAAATTTTGAGTCAAGTGTTACCATGATTTCGAAAGCAAGCAAGCTACTAACTCTTGGTACATTTCTTACATTTAGCCACTTAATTCCATTTGCTCCCATGTAGATTCCCACTCCTTGGAACTGCAAAAACAAAAATAAAACAAAAAAATTCACAACATTAGATGAGGTAGGGTATGAAACTCCAAACTTTTGAAAAATTGACAAGCAAAAATATTGACATGCAGGTGCCCTGTTCCCATTTCCTTTCCCTCTACCCCCACCTCTCCTTCTTCCTTTACCCCTTCCACCATTTGCTGGATGGGCAGTGGGTTCATGATTTGTGTCACCCCTTCTAGCAGGCATAGGATGTTTTCTTGGCCTTCCTCTCCCCCTCTTTGCTGGTGGTTCAGTTTCCACAATAGCAGATGTGCATTTCCTCTTTGTATGGCCACCTCCTTTGCAGTTAGAGTAGCTCAACTTGAAGCCATGTTTGGTGAGCTTCCCACCTTTCTTAGGATCCTCAAATGGATCTTTCCTTCTATTTTTTTTTGGGCCTCCCTGGTCCAATCTCCTCAAGGGGAGGCTCCATTGGCATATCAACAGCAGGCCAATGCCTCTCACCCACGAGAGGAGCAATTTTCCCTATCAATAAACACAACATAAATTAGCTTTTGAAATTTTGTACCTGTTATAATCCACTAAATTAAATGGACAAATAAACAAGTGAATACCTTCATAAGCTCTCAAATATGTTTGCTTCCTGTAGCAGTCAGCTACATAAACCTCAGCCTTATGTCTAACAAAGAAAATACATGCTACCCCATGACAACATGGGATACCAGTCAGTTGCCACTTTCTGCATGTACATGTACTCTTCTCAATATCAACTGCTAGCTCATCCAAACTATGCTTAACTTGGAATTCACTGTTGCTTGATGGGATTGGTGTGCAGTTGCAAGCTTGTTCCTTGGCAGCTTCCAATTTCTCTTGTATCTTAGGGCATATTTCACCTTCATAAGCCTCCATCCATTGCCTCTTGACTGTTAACTTCTCCGTCAATGCAGTCCTCATATCCTCAAGCATGTATATCAAATGTTTAGATCTAGCATTGATAATATACCCATTGTAGGTCTCTGCCATGTTGTTCACTATGACATCACAATGTGTGTGTGTCATTATATAAGCCCTACAAAAGGCTTTTGGATTTTGAGAAATGAAAGCCTCCACAGCTGCTGGTGATTTGAGTCTCATCTCATCTAAAGCATCCTTCAAGTCTGCCTCACAGTAAGCTCTCACAGCTTTCCATAAGTATTCCTTCAACTCATCACCTTTGTGTGTTTTATGCCAATTTGCAAAGATGTGCCTAGCACAGTTGCTGTGCTCTGCAGCAGGAAATACCTTTGCAACTGCATTCACTAGTTCCTAAGGAGAACATAGAAAAACCATTGTCATTTCAATCTTAACTCAATACAATTCAAAGATATATCAACATATACATAGAAAAGAAAAGATGAGACATACCTTTTTTTGATCTGATATAAGTGTCCAACAATTGCCATTGCTCCCACCCAAACACTTCTGCATTTCACACAAAAACCACTCCCAACTGTCATTGTTTTACCCATCAACAATAGCCCAACATATTGGGAACATATGGTCATTGGGACCTCTCCCAATGGCAGTGAGTATCATGCCCCCCAAGAATGTCTTTATGAAGCAACCATCCAAGCAGATGACTTTTCTACAACCTTCTAACCAACCAGTACTTAAAGTATCAAAAGAAACAAATAATCTCTGGAATACTGGTGGTTCTCTAGTGACTTTAGGGTCTGTCACAAGGGTAAAAGTGGACTGAGGATTGGCTGTCTGCAGAGCTTCCAAATATCTTCCCAATTCGGGATAATGATCCTTCATTGTGCCATGAAGCTTCTTGTGGGCTACCCTCTTTACTTTGTAAGCTAATGACTTCTTTATCAGCAGACTAAATTTGCATTTAATTGCTTGCATTATCTCCTTGGCAGGCCAGTGTGGTCTGTTTTTGAAAACCTCCAGAAATTCATCAGCAATTACAATAGAAGTTAGCTGCATGTTCCATTTCATGTCCCTGGTGCAGTTGTGCTTAGTGTTCACCATCTTCACAATGTAACAAGCTCTTCTAGTCTCCCAAGAGGCATACAACCTAAAATGACAACCTTTAACATAGCTCACACCAAGTCTGTTATTCATGTTCTTGTTGGTGATAGTGTATATGAGATTTTTTCCCCGAGCTATAGCATATTTTGTCACTACATGCCTGAATCTACCACTATTTTCTTATCTCATACCAAGACACCATTTCAGAGTTTTAAAATCTGTTGAATCATTCACAACAGGAATATTTGACCTCATCTTCTTCCCTAATATATCATCATCCTCACTCTCCCTGGTGTGAGGACATCTTCATCTGACCCCTCATAATCTGACACATTACCTCTCCTTTCCTCACCTTCTGCATCTAGTTCAACTTGAGTCTCATCATTATCTTCATCAGATTTTTCCTTAGAAAGATCTTTCAAAACTTCTTGAATCTATAATGCCTTCTTCTCATTCCATTTGTTGACCCTATTCCTAGCTATCTTCCACTCCTCATCATCAGTATCAGTCTCACTTCCACTGAGATCCTCTAAATAATTAAACTCCCCCACCTCCTCTCTAATCTCTTCAGCAGAATCTTCTTCTGCAACCTCTTTGCCTTTCTTTTTGCTTCTTTCAACCAACACTGATTTCCCCTTCCTTGTAGATCTGCTACTGCCCTCCCAAGATCTAACTCAGCAGCTAGGTTCTCCACATCTAAACTTACATCAATGCCTGCATCACTCTCTTCACCATCCTCTTCAGCATCATCCTCATAATCCCCATCACTCTCGTTTGAGCTCAAGTCATCTACCCCAATTAATATAGAATATGGGATAGGACTTTCAGGTCTGTCATCCCAAAGCTCATCTACTATTTGAGATAAAGATGGGTTATCTTCATTAGATTGTTTTGGGGTAGGGTGTGGAGATGGCTCATTAATGTGTAAAGTGGTCCTGCTTCTTGGAATCCTTCTCAGAGGTTGATTGCTTTTGGCAGTGGGGTTAACAGGTTTCTTAGGAGTGCTAGGATTCTTGTTTGATTTCTTTTTGTTTTTCAAAGGGGAAATATTAAGTAGGGTTGGGGTAGGTTGTATTGAATGATTCAAAATGGAATCTGACCTAATTTGTGGGGCAGGGTGCTGGGCTGGCTTTTTTGTGGTGGTCCCAGGTGGGGTCAGGTGTTGGATAGATAACTAGGCTACCTTTTCTGTGGTGGTCTCAGATGGGCTTGTGGGTTGGGCTGTATTTCTTGTCTTGGGCTTTGATCCACCAACTGATTTCCTAGGACTCATTTTTGATCTACAATCCTTACTCCCCAAGTAAAGAATTGCTAGCTCAGTTGAGACTATCTCATTAGCTTCTTGGGTTGGGCTACTGCCATTTCTAACCCCACTCTGCTTTGATGGGCTACTGACCTCACTAACCTCCTCATGGACAGCATACAAGTCCACAATCCCATATCTAATCCCATATTGTCTAATAGAATTAATCTCATCATCTCCCTTAATTAGCCTCAATCCATTCTCAAGTTTTTGCAGGAATTAAAAAGTACAACTGCTTAATCTCTTGTTGAATCCCAATTTATTTTGCCAAAGTAAAAAGCCACCAATAATCCATTGTATCAGAATCTACATTTATTGCAGTCTCTACAGCCCCACCCACATATTGCTTAACATGCTTTGTCACAAGCTTCCCTCCATAATGATACTTCAATTTCATTGTCTCATCACCCATTGCAATTTAAATTGAATATTGAACAATTTTCCAAACATTATCAACAACCCTAACATTACTAACAACAAAATCATAGTATAGGGGGACATGAATTATTAGGAGGGGTTTTTACAAAATTCCACTATACAGTACCTACATCCCAGCAAAATTTAACTACATGAACAACCAAAACCCCTAAATTTCAACTAAATCAAAGAATACATGGGACATGCAAATTAATAAGGAGCAAAACCATCACTTTACAATACAAAATCGATCAAGATCTCGCTACTCAACTACAAAAATTAACTAGAAAGACAAATGTAAAAGGGACAAAATTCTTACCTTTATAAAGCTAGAAACTTTGACAGCTCCAACTTCAAATATTCACTTCAATTGCCGCCCGTCTTCAACCTTTGTGCAAAACCACTTGCGTTCTTACCTTCAATGGAAGTTGAGAGGAGAAGAGAAGCGAGAGAAATAGAGGTTTGAAAGGATTTTTGGTTTCGGATGAGAGAGAGAATGAGAGAAGGCAGGAGAAATGATTTTGGGTAGGGCTTTGAGTGGGAGAGGGAGTGAGATGAGTTATAACAGTAGTCATTAATGATCGTAATGATGGGGAAGGGTTTAAGAGAGAAAACAACCGTGCTAATCTCCATTTAACGGTTAATAGAACAACTAATGGTGACACGTCAGCATTCCCGTGACGGTCACTTAACGAGAGTTGAGTTGGGCCCATTTTTGTACGCTTGACCCAAACTTGGGATTATCCATATAAATTTTTGAACTTGGGATTATGTGCGTATAGTTTTCCAAACTTGGGATTATTGGCATCAAATTACCCATTTTTTTTTTACCGTATATTAACCAAAATATCATATTCAGAATTTATATTTGAAAAAAAAGAATGAAAAAAATGAAAAGTTGGTAAAGTATTAAAATAATGTAAGTTGAATCGTGGGGTCCATTTAGTTTATCTATTGTTAAGGGAGTTATGGATATTGGGATTGAGAGCTTGAATTGGGAAAGGGAGTTATGGATGATGTGACACTATGAATAGTGGGAATTTTGGGAGTTATTGGAGCTATGGATATTGATGGCCTAAGGGCATCAAGAACCAGAGAGTTTGAGAGGAGTCTCATGAGGGAGTTAAAGAGTGCCATGGTTAAAGCAAGGAGCTTGAAGAGAGCTCCATGGGAGCTTGATAGAATTGAGAGCTTTGAAGCTCTGTATATTGGAGGAGAGAGAAGGAAAGGGCAGGCGCGGATTCAAAGGGGGGCACAAGGGACACGTGCACCACCTTTAAAAGAAAAAAAATAACCAGTTTGGGTAAAAAGAAAAAATTACTGAAGGCCCACCCTTTTGCTCTCTCCTCTATTTGCTTTGGAAACTGGCGTACTCGTGAAAGTGAAGCCCAAAACCAGATCTAGAGCTGAGTTTCTTCTTTCAACTTCCTCTCAATTTCTTAGTTCACACTTTGCAAAGCTCGCATAATCACATCTCAAATCAACTGCTACGGGCGATTGGATCGATGACAGAAACCCACAACCACCGCCGTCTAACGATCGAGTCATCGAGTACCGTCTACCAAGATTGAGGCTTGAGCGATCGCAGCGTCAGCGAGCCAGGTCAAACGAGTCGACGATTCGACGGTGGTCGGTGACTCGGTGCCCACCACTCCAGTGCTGCAGCGAAAGTGCGAATTGAACCTGAACTTCCATTAAGAAGGAATGTTTTCTTTGATTTCTTTTGATTTGTTTGTTTGATTTGTTTTAGTTTGTTTAATGTGGGAATTTTGATATGTTTAATCATTTGTTAAATTTGTTTGATTATGTATTTGAGTTATTGTTGTGATTTGTTTGATTAGTTTATTTAAGTTATTGTCAGAATTTTGATTTGTGTGATTAGTTTGAGTTATTGTGAAAAATTGGTCAACTTGCACTTTGAATAATAAAAAAAAATTATGTTTATGTTGCAAATGTAGAGTTTAATTAAAATGTTAGTAATGTTAAGTATTAAAATTTTGTATAGAAGTGAAGAATATGAAGGGTCATTTATACGGCATGACTTTGTAGTGTTGCACTTTGGTATATGTATATTTTATTTTGAATTTTATTTTGGACACCACCATTATTATTTTTCTGGATCCGCCACTGGGAAAGGGGGAAAGAAGGGAAATTGCTGTAAATGGCCGCGTGTGGCGCAAAACAGCGAGGTGTGGGGAGCGTTCGGTTCACGCGCGAGTGAGGGAAAGCAGTGGTACAACATCCAACGTGTGGCAATGTTATTGCTGTTTTTTCAAGGAGATAATGCATGGGTTTTTTTTTAAAAAAGAAAATTTACTCATAATTTTCGATTTTTAAAATTTCAAAAATCAATTTATTTCTGAATTATTATCCGAACTTTTTTTACGGTATTATTACTTTATTAACGAAAATATCATATTCTGAAATTATATTGAAAGCAAAAATGTATAACAAGATAAATTGGTAGAGTATTAAAATAATGTAAGTTGATTGGTGGGGTCGAACTAGCTACTTTTTAGGGAAGCTATGGATATTGGAGTTGGAGATTGGATTGAAGAAGGGAGTTATGGATGAGGTGGCACTATGAATAGTGGGAGTTATGGGAATTATGGATATGATGACCTAAGGGAGTTTTGTTAAATAAAATTTGGAAAAATTTCATTTTGGGTACGTGACGTTAGGCCTAATTGCAATTTGGGTACCTAACTTTTCAATATTTTCATTTTGGGTACATGAAATTTAAAAAAAAAAATCTCATTTTGGGTGATTTTTACTAACGGCGTCAAAAACTGTGTTAACATGCTGACGTGTCATCAATCAAAAAATATGTTAAAAAATCCAAAAAAGTTGTAGAAAATTCTAAATAACTAAAAATAAACATTTCATAACTTTTAAATTTTTTTTTGGTAATTTTTAGAAATTTTTTAAGAATATTTTGTTTGATGACACATCAACATTTTAACGGAGTTTTTAACGTTGTTAGCTATAGTGAAATCACTCAAAATGAGTCAATTTTTAAAAATTCAGGTACCCAAAATAAGAATATTTAAAAAGGCAGGTACCCAAATTGCAATTATGCCTAACATCGGGTACCCAAAATGAAATTCTTCCTAAAATTTTTATAAATGCGTTTCTCCAAACAAAGTGGGATTTACAAGGTTTTTTTGTTTTTTTTGTCAATTTTTCTAAAAATAACACTCAGTTTTTCTTGTTTTTTTTTGGAGTGAACACTCAACTTTTTAAACGTTTAGTCAAACAAGGAATCAGGGATAGTCATTCACTCATACCCATTTTGTAGGGACAACTCCCTCTGGTAACTTTCATGCAGTTCAATTAGAATGAACAAAGCAATCCATGGGATGGGAGCGTGCTACTATTGAGAGCTGAGAGTTATACCAGAGATATTATACGATTAATGGTTTCGAATCTCATCAACGATGCCATCGTTGAACATACTAATTACTGCAAACCCTAATCGATTTTCACTTGCATTAACATCATCTCTGTTTTCTCTTACACTGCGACGTCATTGTTGCAAACCCTAATCGATTCGCTGCTGTCTAATTCAGGTACATTCCCTTCTCTAATTCACCCATATTTAATTGTACCATCTTCTTCTTCTTCTTCTTCTTGTTGCACTCATTCTCTATTCTTCCCTAATTGTTGCATTGTTGTTTGTTTGAATTTTCCTCATCGAAGTACTTGGCACTTTCAGTTCAGAATCCTCACAAATGGCCATCGTAAAAGGTAACTAAGGCTATGTTCTCGTCACCTGAAAAAAACTGAACTGAACTGAACTGAACTGATCGGGACTGAACTGAACTGAACTGAACGGAACTGAACTAAACTGAACTCAATATAAGCTAAAATAAGGTGAAGAGAACATAGCCTAAATTTCAGTTTTTTGCATTTTATTTGCTACATTGAATCATGTTATTAGTTTGTTGGAATCAATTGCCATTTCTATGATTATTGTAAACGAGAATGGATGTATAGCCACTTCTACTCAATCATAAAAAGTGACAAGAAGAAAAAATTCTCGCACTGTGTCTCGATCTTAATAGTGGATTTCATTTTGGGAGTAAAGAATTTTTGAAAGAACCTTCAATTCCAACAGCACAAAAGCCATGTACTTGGTTGATACCGTAGACCAACTAGAAGTGTTCCCTTTTGAGGACTTGTCGTATTCGGATCAAGTCCGTATAAGAACTTCTCCTTCAATTAAGTTGGATTTACAAAATCTTTCAGTAAGGGAAGTGTGAAATTGAAAGGAGGAATGAGTTAGGGTAGGATGACTAGTTGGCTATATAATAAATTAGCCTTTTTTAAAAAAAAAAAAATTAAATTTTAACCCTAATTTAATCATTTATTCGTTGAATATAGCTGTGTGTCAAAAATGTTAATACGAAGTACATGTCTGTAGCTCAATTTTGGGGGAATGACAAGCAAGTTTGTAGAGAAAGTGATGATATGATTAGGAACTTGCCACCAAATGTCACGCTACGCATCCTTGAATGTTTGCCTCTGCAAGATGCGGTGATAATAAGCATCTTGTCAAGGAATTGGAGATACAAATGGGTTCAGCTTCCAAAGCTTTCCCTTGATTTTATATTTCTTATTGACATCTTGAAGAAGTTCAATGCAGAAACACTAGATTGAGAAGGGTTAACGTTTTCTCTCAAATGGGCGATTGAGGCGTCCCAGTTGAGCACCATGGGAAGGAGAACCAAAACCCAAAAAAATCACCAAAAATCACAACAAAAAGCACAAAAAACATCGCAGAATGGTTCACAATCCAATAACAAAACACAAAAATCGAATCCCCAGACTCAAAATGTGCCTATTACTGCGAATGCGAAGAAATCAAAATCGGTGTTAGAACTCCAAGGGTTACCTCCATTGGAGCTGAGTGAAGCTAATGCAATGGTAGAGGACATACTAATTTCTCCGGAAGAGGCTCGATATGAACTATACAAGCTTGCTTCAGGCGCAGTGAAGATAAACACCCCCAAATCATGGGCTGAGGAGGCTGAGCAAGCAGGAAAGGCAACACAAAAACAATGGGCATTGTGGCACAAGGTAAAACCCCCATCCAGGCTTTTAGTTATGATACCCCCCCTAATACACATGTATCTCCTACTGCAAGCAACTCGAATATGGTTATGATTGAATATGATGATGTGAAAGATGAGATAGAATACTGGAAGAGCTCAATTGTGTGCTATGTATTGGGTGCAAATCCCCCTTTCTCAGTGATGGAGGGGTTCATTAAAAGGGTTTGGGGGAAATTGGGAGTTGATAAAATATCTGCTACGGCAAAGGGAACATTCTTGGTCAGGTTTGAATCGATTGAGAACAGAGATAAGGTTGTGGATGAGGGATTCATATCCTTTGATAGCAAACCGGTCATTATTAAACCTTGGAGACCTGGGATGGATATAAGAAGTGAAAATGTCAAATCTGTGCCTATTTGGATCAGATTACCTGGGCTCGACCTCAAATTTTGGGGTCATAAATCTCTGAATAAAATTGCTAGCATTGTGGGAAGACCTATAAGAAGTGATAAAGCCACTGCTTTGAAGGAAATGCTCAGTTATGCAAGACTACTCTTAGAGGTTGATCTTGACCAACAATTCCTTGATGTTATATCTTTCATGGATGAGCTGGGAAATGTGATAAATCAGAAAGTGATATACGAATGGAAACCTGTCAAATGTGATAGTTGTATGAGCTATGGCCACTTAGCTGCAGACTGCAGGAAGAAGAATGGTGCGAAGAAAACTTGGGTCCCAAAGCAGACTGCCAAACCTCCTTAAGCTCCTCAAGTTGATAAAGATGGATTCCAACTGGTGAAAAAAAAGCAGGCCAAGATTGTCCCTGTGTCTGAGAGTAATGAAAGCGTTGTTATTCAAGCTGAGAACCCCTTCATTGTCCTCCAGCAAAAGGAGCATCCTGAAGATAAAGATGTACCTAACCAAGCTCCTCCTGACCTGCAACCTGATACTGATAAAAAAATGCTTCCATTCTAGAACCCTCTGCCATGATGGTGAGCTCTGATACTGATACAGGGGACCCAACCCATGGATAATATTGGGTTTTGGAATGTTAGGGGAATAAACAAGCCTTCAAAGCATGCAGATGTGAGATGGCTTTTGAATAAGTACCATATAGGACTTTTTGGCCTAATGGAGACTAAGGTCAAAAATATCAATTTGTCTTCTGTTCATAGTAGCATTTGTGGTAACTGGGCTGTGGTAACTAACAACTCTCATCATTCCAGAGGGAGATTGTGGGTCATATGGAAACCTGAGATCTTTACAGTTAATGTTCTTCATGCATCTGCTCAATATATTCATTGTCATATTATTCATAGAGGCACACAGAAGAGCTTTGCTTGCACTTATGTGTATGCTTTAAATGATGATGCAGAGAGGGAAAATTTGTGGAAAGATATGATCAACATATGCAGTGGTATACAGAGCCCTTGGATAGTTGAGGGGGATTTTAATAATGTTATGAATATAGATGAAAGAATTGGTGCTCCAGTCACACTTTCTGAGATCACCAAATTCAGGAATTGTGTTACTTTATGTGGTCTTATGGATGCCAAGAGATGGGGCTCTTTCTTCACATGGAACAACAAGCAAAGTGGTACAGATAGGGTATACAGTAGAATTGACAGATGTTTGATTAATGGTGAATGGGTCAATGAATTTCCTCAGACTATGGTCTCATTCCTCCCACAAGGTAACTTCAATCATTATCCAGGCATTGTGCAAGTTACACAACACAAGAGTAAAGGTAAGCCTTTCAAATATTACAATGTTTGGAGCACCTCTGCTTCCTTTGCTGACTGTGTTGAGAACATATGGCAACAACAAGTTAAGGGCTTCCCTATGTACAAGCTGGTATCTAAGCTGAAGAAACTGAAAGTTCCTTTAAAGAAATTGCATAAAGAGACCTTTGCAGATACTGATATTCAGATCCACAAGAATATGCAGCTGCTACATGATTGCCAACATCAACTGGCTACAGATCCCCACAACACTTCCCTTGCTCTTTTGGAGAAAGAACTTGCTCGAAAGCATGAGGAATTATCAAAAGTACATGCTCAAATGTTGAGACAACAGGCTAAAGCTCATTGGCTTCAAAAAGGGGATATGAATACTGCCTACTTCTACAATTGTATTAGAGCTAGAAGGAAAAGTAATGCCATATACAAAATCACTGACATGTTTGGAGATTGCTATGATCAACCTGATGATATTGTGAATGCATTCTTACATTACTATAAAAATCTGCTGGGCACCAAAGCAGAGGTGGGTAAAGTCAATGTTGAGATTGTTAGGAGAAAACCAGTGGTTATGCAAGCTGACTATGAACTGCTCTATAGACCATTTACTGCAGAGGAGATCAAAGCTTCTATGTTTAGCATTGGGAGCACAAAGGCACCAGGCCCTGATGGATACTCCAGTAAATTCTTTAAAGACACATGGGGAACTGTGGGAGCTGATGTTGTTGAAGCTATTCAGAGTTTCTTTTCCAGTGGCAAGCTACTTGGGGAAATTAACACAACAGCCATTACACTTATTCCCAAGGTTGATGATCCTCAATGTGTCACTGAATTCCGGCCTATTGCTTATTGTTCAGTAATATACAAATGCATCTCCAAACTTCTCTGTTCTAGGCTGAAAATTGTCCTCCCCTATCTCATTTCCCATAATCAAGGAGCGTTTGTGGAAGGGAGATCTATTGTCCAGAATATAATGATTTGTCAAGATATGGTGAAGCACTATGGAAGGAAAGCTCTATCTCCTTGTTGCCTAGCTAAAGTGGATCTGAAAAAAGCCTATGACTCTGTAGCATGGTCATTCATTGAAGATATGCTCTCAGCACTGCAATTCCCACCTCAATTCATAAAATGGCTTATGGTTTGTGTTACATCTCCTAAATACTCTTTAGTCATTAATGGTAGCCTTCATGGATACTTTAATGGGCAAAGAGGGCTCAGGCAAGGTGATCCTCTTTCACCTCTATTATTTTTCATCTGTATGGAGTACTTGACTCGAGTTCTTGATGCTGTTAGTGAACACAAAGACTTTCAATATCACCCCAGATGCTCCTCATTAAAACTTACCCACCTTTGTTTTGCTAATGACCTTCTCATGTTTTGCAAAGGTGATGCCAGGTCTATAGTCTTGCTCTTGAGAGGATTCGCAACTTTTTCACAAGCTACAGGCTTGGAAGCTAATAGAGGGAAGTCAGCTATCTACTTTGGCAATGTAGATCAAGAAACACAACAGACAGTTCTTCAAATGTCTGGCTTTGTGGCTGGGAAGATTCCTTTCAGGTACTTGGGCATTCCCATTTCATCCAAGAAGTTGAATAAGGCAGATTGTGAGTGCATTTTGGATAAAATGATTACGAAAATCAGAGTTTGGAGTTCAAGACACATGTCTTATGCAGCTAGAGCTCAATTAGTGAACTCAATCCTAATGAGCCTACATACATACTGGGCATCAATAACTATTCTGCCTAAGTATATTTTACACAAGATTGCTGCAATTTGTAGAAATTTTCTATGGGATGGTGGTTCAGATGCACTTAGAATTCCTCCTCTGGCTTGGGAGTATGTTTGCAAAAGTAAGAAGGAAGGGGGCTTGGGAGTTAGGGATGTATTTAAATGGAATACAGCTGCTGTGGGGACACATGTTTGGGATATTGCTAGGAAAGCAGACCTGTTATGGGTCAAATGGATCAATGCGGTATATCTCAAAGGAAAGAAGTGGTGGGAGTATAGACCTGGACCAACCGCTAGTTGGTATTGGAAGCAAGTATGTAATTGCAAGGAACAATTCGTGGCTGGATATGTACACAACCAATGGCAGGGGCATAAGAGTGGCGTGTACTCTGTATCTTCTGGCTATATATGGCTCCAGCATCAGGGTGTGAAAGTCCCCTGGTTTAGGTGGGTTTGGTGTAGACTCACAATACCAAAACACTCTTTTATCGCCTGGATAGCTATGCACCAAATACTTCAGCTTAAAGATAGACTATTCAGATATGGGATTGCTCAGGATACTCAATGTATTATCTGTGATTCAGCAGCTGAAAGCCATAAGCATCTCTTTTTTGAATGCAAATTCTCCTCTGAATGCCTGCAACTGGTAAAGAACTGGATACACATGCCTACAACTACTATGGATCTCTACCACATTTGGAGGTGGATAGAGAGAAGATGGAAAACTAACCAATTTAGAAGACAGGTGGCTTATGCTATACTTGCTGCATTAATACACCACATTTGGAGGACCCGTAATGAAGCAAGAGTGGAACAAAAGGTTTACAGCCCACAAACTCTTTTTAAAAGGATACAAGGTGAAGTTAAATGCAGAGTAACTGGAGTCATGCCACAGAAAGTATCACAGGCAAATAGACTATGGATTGATAACTTGTTTAAGTTTTAATGCTTCAGTTGTAGTGTACTTTTGTCTTTTTACTTAAGTTTTGAAACTCATGAGGCTTGAGGAAACCCTTCCTAGAAGGTGCGCTTCTCCCTCACGAGTCTTGTAATGATGAACTTTGTTATTTGTCGCAATTGGTGAAATGAATATATATCTCTCATTTTACCAAAAAAGAAACACTAGATTGGACACAAGCGTATTTAAATCTTGTTAACAATATTCTCTCACAACACGTGGGCCCTATTCACAAGTTAGTTCTTGCCGTTCCTCGCAACTTTCCAGCATTTGGTGTGTTGGAAAAATGTCACTGAAAACGGTAGAAAAAGAATTGAACCACAATGTAGGCCGGAAAAAATTAGTGTAGCTGTGTCGTGTTAGAAATCCACTGACTTAGAAGCGATTTCGCCGTGGCAAGGTGCAACCAACTGTGACGTCGCCCCCCAAGTTTAACACAGCACTGGTCTAACTCGTGCACTTGAATTTAACCAATTGGAACTCTAATTGAATGCTCAGAACCCAAGATAGAAGAAGGAAATTTTTTCTGTATAAAACTGACTCCCAAAAGATGAATTTTAAAGACGTGAAAGTGGAGCAACTTGCTCCTCAAAATCAGGCACCAACTATGAACGTGGAAGAATCAGTAAAACAGGAGAAAAATTAGAAAGCGTATAAACTATAAGTGACCAAGTCAAAACCGAATTTGAATTGGACTCTAACAACTGAGAAGTCTCATAAAACTGGACTCTCAGATGTTATCCGGCCCAAAAAGTTTAGCCTACCCACCACACCGCGACGCGTGCGAGCCAAGCCGGCCGGACGGCGACGGCGGCGTGCGCGTGGGGAGGCCCAACTCTAGGCCAATCCATATAGAGGGGAGTCACTTACTTGGACTACAAAGGGGAAACAACTTATTATAAACCTCAAAAACTCTCCATATTCTACCAATGTGGGACAAAGTCAATAGACACAAAATGAAGGAGAGAGAATGAATTGCCAAATAAACATCCCCAAACCCCTTGCATTACCAACAATCCCCCACTAATGCAAGGGTAAAATACAAAGAAAAAAAAAGGTTCCGAGCATAAGAGACGTTTGAAACTTAAATGCTGGTGTCTTACGATTGAACCAACACATATTGAATTTGGACAATTCTTTCATCTAGTGAGTGAACGAATTTGGAACTCCTAGAATCAGGAATCAAACCCAAAAACACGCATCTTACCTCAACAATTCGAGTTCCGCGATAAGGCAACAAATTTCGGCCAATAACAAACTTGGGATGCTCATGAGTGCTCTAGAGAGATAGCCAAAAGTCTCTCATAGAAGGAGGCCAATCCTTCACACCCACGTAGGATTTCATCAAGTCTATCACTATAGAGCCCATCCTTATTAGGACTATGAAACCATTAAGAGCATCAAGAATGCTCAACCTCTCAAAAAGTGGTGAATCCATCAAATCCGTCTCAAGTAGGACCACCCAACATATAGGGCTATGGATTCATTAAGAGCTATTGCTCAACCTCACATGTACACAAGTCTTAGGAATGGGAAATCGTGTACAAATATGAGTCTTTTTATGACTTCGTTAGACCACAAATCCTTGCGCGAACAAGGCGGGTATCCACCACAAATTCCTCAACTAACAAGGCTTTAACCCCATTCCCCTCGACGAGTCTAGGACTAACTTCCTACTTAGCCCCTTATTTAATGGATCAGCTAAATTCCTCTCGGACCTTACATACTCTATGGTGATTATGCCATTCTCAATCAAAAGTCTCATAGCGTCATGCCTAATTCGTATGTGCCTTTTCTTCCCAGTGTATATTTTGTTATTAGCAATACAAATGGCAGCCTGTGAGTCACAAAGTAGAGAAATTGGGGGAGTTGGTTTCTCCCACAATGGAACATCTACCAGTAAGTTCCTCAACCACTCAGCCTCTTAACCCGCTAGGTCAAGTGCAATAAACTCGGATTCCATTGTGGATCGAGCTATACAAGTCTGTTTTGCAGACTTCCAAGAGATGGCAACTCCTCCTAATGTAAATACATACCCACTAGTGAAGCTCACCTCATCATTGTCGGTTACCCAATTAGCGTCACAATATCCCTCCAAAACGGCGGGAAAGCCAACAAGATGTAATCCCCGATCCATAGTATGCTTAAGATACTTTAGTAGTCTCCTGAGAGCATTCCAATTCTCTC
>BSSO01003192.1:0-17093 GCA_030267885.1 Mesembryanthemum crystallinum | reverse complement strand
AGAACATAAAAACTCCTTATTTTATTACAAAGTTAAGTGACACTATTTTGATGTAGGTAAGGTGCTTATGTAGCTTTGTACAACCCTCACCAATAAATGACACTTTTTTTCCATCTATTATTCATACTTTATGGGTACCATGTAAAATAGTTGGAAAGTACAGGGGTACACATAAACTAATATAAAGTTTAGGGGTAGCATAAACAATTTTGCTTACAAAAAATAAATTGAAAATTCAAAAGTAGCCGTTGTTTGTAACTTTCATAACATATGTGGGGGCAAAATTGGAATTTTGGCAAAAAATATTTCAAATTTTAACGGAAGGTTACCATTTTGACGAAATTCAAAGTACAAGGGTACCATATGAAGGTTTTCAAAGTTTTGGGCACGCTGTAAATTTCGTCTAAGTTCAGGGGTACCACGTGAAATTTTCCTAATAATATTATTAGCTAATAATAATACATTTTAAATATCCAAACGTTATGCCAATGAGGTTTCAATGGTTACGATTGAAATTGGTTTATCATCTCATGCTTGATTCTCCCTCCCTTGTTAATTGTTATACATATTCACTTTTATGATTATCAGGAACCAAAAATACCAAACATGATCGAATTTTTCTAAAAGTCTTAATTTATTAATGGGGTGCCATTTTACTTAACTTATCTGAATCAATCAATTAACAACTTATTTTTTTTCTTACATATTAGTACTATTTATTCAGTAGCAGTCTAGTAGAAAATAGGCTAGCAATCAAACAACCATCATTCAAGGAAATAATACTCCATCAAAAATGTTTATCTTTCTTCCAAAAACCCTTTTGCATTGCACATCTTAGAAAACTTTGCTTGTCAAGATGCTGCCAATTGAGCTAACTTCCAACTATTGCATATCTTAACTACACACCAAAAGAAACCCCAAACATAAAAACAAAGACAAAATAGAGACATAAATAAAGAGATCACCAAAGAGCATCGCATGGCAATTAAACAGAGAGAAAATAAACCCTATATAAAAGACATCATATATGTACATGCATGCCTCAATTAAAAACTTTATAATATTACTCCCACTATACATATCACTGGTCACTCCTCAAAGGACAACAAATCATGAGTGTAAAGCTTACATAAGAACAACATCATCATCTTCACCATTTTTTTTATTTAATTTGTTTTTTTCTTACAAATTAATTTTTTTGGTGATGACGAATGTCTAATCCAATTTGGACCACCAAACCCCACTCAGAAACAAAAACACATTTGTACCCACAACTTCAGGAAATGAAATCAAAAACAAGCACATTCATATTTATTCATATAGTAGTATTAATTTCATCATTGTCACAAAAAATATTAATGTCATGAAAAAATGCAATAAATTTTCAATTTTGTTATTTCCTATCTTAGGACTTTATCTAAGGTGTCTCTCCTTACGAAAAGGATCTCCTTCCCTAGTTTAGTTTCTTCTGTATGTCTCTCTAACCACCTCTCTCCCCTTTGTTTTGCTACTAGTACTTGTACTAGTACTCTCTCTGAATATGCAGATCAAAAACCAACAAAAGATCATCATTCCTTATTCTCTCACTCTTGTGTCACCTTCTCTCAATCAAGAAGCAAGCTTGCAATAATGCATGACAAGTGATCAAATGAGGGATACATATACAACCCATGAAAAAAATATAGGGAGATCGAGATAAGGAAGTTATACTATATAGTATGCGTACTTAAAGATGTACGCAACTTCACCTTCAACGACATAATTTAGGTAATAAAAGTGACATTGTCTCGACACAAGAGGATCTGATAACATACAAACACTCGTGATAAAAGGTTATAAGTGGAAAAAAAAAACTTACATACAAAAAGTACGGAAACTCATATATATGATGATGATCATCTTCTCCGGTAAGAGAAAATGTCGTCCTCGGTCGGAGATCATTACATTAATAGCCACACCTCCTAAGGAAATTGCACACACCCATGCAAGCTATAGAGATCCAAAATCAAAACAAACCCAGCTAGACAACAAAATAAAAAGAAAGCACCATACCATGCAAAAAGGCCATCTTTGGTAGTGTAAAATAGATCCAAAGAGACACTAATAACTCAATCCCTCTTTCATAATTAATCTTTATCTTCTCGATTAATTAAGCTTAATTACTACTACCACAACTAGCTAGGAAATATTCATACTAGTAGTATTAGTCCTTTGCCTCTTAGCATTACCCGACGTAGACTCATCCCCACCACCACCACCCGATTTCTCAATCACAGCCCTCAACACCTCCTGTATCGAGCTTATCGAACACGATGTCATCATCTGATCATCCTCCTGGTTATTCTCTTCCTCATCATCACCACCACCAACGGGCGGGTCTTGTGTAACGAACAACACATTCTTGACCCGCCCGCCCATTGTGGTGATCTCGGCCTTGAGAGTCCTCAACCGGAGTGACTTCAAGGCCTTGATTAAGTCCGGTAACAAATCTGCCCTATCATCACAGCACAACGACGCCTTTATAATGAACGACTTGTTCCCATCCTGCCCGTCCATCGTCGTTGCCGGGTCCACTGTCAGCTCGTCCGTCTCCGTTGGGACCACGCTCGTCTCCGCTATTATCGACGTCTGCCTCCTCAGCTCCTTCACGTGCTGGATCACCTCTGCTAGCAACGATGCCTTGTCCGTCTAACAACAAAAAAATCGTCGAAAAAATTCAAAAATATATACCCAAAGTTTGATTAATTCCATGTGATAAAAATACTACAAAAGAAAATATTTTGTCACCTCTTTGTAACAACAACTTTAAGACTTTGATATGAACCCACCTAATCGTTGGTTCCTCTTTATCATATCAACTAAGCGACATCGATTGTAAGCCCTTTAGTCTTTTTGTTTTCTTCCGTCATTTTTCGAAATGTGCTTACACCACGATGTTTGGAACTATATCTAAAGACTCATCTATACAACAACCAAAATCAAAAACCCCTAAAGCCATGATTATAATATGAAATCTTTTCTTAGGCGTGATCGTTTAAAATAAAAAAATGATCGAAGTGTGTACGCAGAAAAGGACTATCAATAATAACAATAATTATATCGGTGTGGGACTTAGAGTGTTACAATAATAGTAATTATATTACCTTGGTGGTGCTAGGCAATAAGCTTCTCAATTTAGCAAGGTGGTTGTTGATCCTCTCGCGGCGCCGCCTCTCGGCCTCGCTGTGGCTCTTAGAGGCGGCGAGGGCTTTCGCATCCATGATTTCTTGGGCAGTCATCTTGTTGAGCTCAGCCTGGAGCCCGAATGGGGCGGACCCGGGCTGGACCATGGGCCCGAGTGCATCGGATAGGAGGCGGAGGTGGTGGTCCGATGGGCCCGGCCCGTCGTACCCGAATTGGAGAGACGATGAAGGCCTTCTTGTGAATAGGCCAGCATAAGGGGATGATGAGGCCGGGTATAGGAACGGGTCGTGGTGGCCCGATGGGCTGAAGGAGTGGACTTGTGGGAGGTTCCATGGTAGTTGATGCGGTGGTTGTGGCGGTAGCGGGGCCGAGAGATCAGGGAATACCAGTCCCGCCCGTGCTGATCCAAAGGGATCAGCACTTGTGGATTGGTAGTATTGTTGTTGTTGCATATTGTTGTTGTTGTTGTTGTCTAATAATAAAGGGTTGTTGTTTTGTTGTTGTTGAAGTTGAGAAGGGCAAGTTTGTTGTTGTTGTTGTTGTTGTTGTTGATGATGATGGATTTGAGGAATTTGTTGTTCACTATTGTTCATCTAAGGGGGGAAAAGAAAAGAAAAGAAAAGAAAAGAAAAGAGGGTTCACTTTGTTAGAGAGTAAAAGAGGAAAGGGAGAAGGAAGAAGAAAGGGGAGAGAAAGGTGAACACATCTTACTTGATGAGTGTTTGTGTTTGTTGTGAGTGTTGTCTCTTTTTGGAGAATGGATGTCTTGTGCTTATATTTATATGAATATCCCACTTTCTCTCTCTAGAAATATAGTGTTTTTCCTTTTTTTTTTTTTTTTTTTTTTATTTGAGGTGAGAAGTTGGAAGGTTGAAATTGAAACCTTCTTTCCTTGTAGCAAAGCTAGTTGTAGTAGCTACTAGCTCAACTAAGCTTTCCTTTTCTTTTTTTGTGGTTTGTTGGTATCTTTTTGGTCTCTTTGTGTTTTTCTTTCTTTGTTTCTTTCTCTCTCTATATATCTGAGATTTGATCTTGCCCTTCAAAGTCCTCTAAATTTATAGTGTAATCTCTGGCACTAGTAGTAGTCACCTTTCCTTTCTTCTTACGGCATTCTCTCTCTCTCTCTCTCTCTCTCTACTCTCATTGCCTGCCCTTGAGTTGCTGTCAACAGTATTCTTTTGAGTAAATTTGGTTAAGTGCAAAAGAATATGCAGTTTGTTACTTAGTGATTGGTTCAAAGTGTATTATAGTTACCCTATAAACGAGAGTGATACTAGGTACAAACTGCTTGGTTTCTCTCTTGTAGTGTATGTAGTCCTATGTTGTTCTAGTTGTGGTACCACTAATTTATGCGACTTATATAAGAGTACATAATATATTTTTTTTTTTTTTTACAATGGACTCTCAGTCATTAAGGAAAAATAGTGCATATTACATGTAATTGTGCAAGGGTCAATTAGATACAAAAGTAAACTCCCTCCGGCCTATTGTAACTTAGACAGTTTGACTTACATGGTCTACGAGACAACACTTTGACCATTGATAATTATAATCATATAAATTAAAAAAATATGACAAAATTATATTTTGAAAATACTAATTAAGATGAATCTAAAAAGTAAATTTGTACATTATATTTCATTATATTTTTTCATAAAATAATGGTCAAAGTAACAATAGAGTGCATTGGTCATAGCATGTACTCAATAGAGTGCATGTAATTGTGCAAGGATTTATTATTATATACAAAGTATAATACATGTAATTCTAGAAGCCAAGAAAAAAATGATAATTGATGATCCTAATTAACCTATCTAATTGATTTAGAATTCTCTCCTTTTATTAGAATATAAGAGGCTTTTATTTATCTAATGGATCATATTGCTTTTGTTTATTTAACATAAGAGTTGACTTCAAGTACATCTAGCCATCCATTATTATTAGATAAATGAAAACCTTCATTTACTAAGATCCCTGTTTGGCATGGTTTTTCAGTTTTTTTGAGAACTCAAAACCAGTTTTTGGAAACCACTTTTTTTTTTTTTTTTCCAATTTTTTGTTGACAGTTTTGAAAACTAGGGAGCTGTAAGCACAAAATATTTCAGCTTTAAATAAAATTCCTACAAAGAGTTGGAAATTTTTTAAAACCAAGAACTGACAACTGGCAACCATCCCAAACAGGGCCTAAGCAAGTTGAGAGGATCCCAACTCCATCTACTTTTCCAATACCATTTGCAGCTAGGGTTATGCATAGGTCCAAATTCGGACAGGATCAAACCAAACTGGTCTGAATCGGAGCCGAAATTTAGAAATTTATCTCGGACCAGAAACTAGATTGGAAACATTTTGGACCTAGAACACATCGGACTGGACTGAAAAAATTTAGAACTGAGCCTATTTAGACCGATTTTATTTTGACACATACTATAAGTTCTCATCATTTATTTTTGTCTCTTAAAACTTTGGGTACATGTACTATACTAAATGTTATGAAAAAGGTTAAAATTAATTGAATGTATTGTATTAGACACACAAAAATTTAAAATAATCTATAAATTTTAGTTGGGTAACCGCTCTGAATCGGTCCAAATCAGTCCATTATGGTTTTGTGACGAATTGGACCGAAAAATCGAATTTAAAAAATGTAAGAACTTAGGACTAAACCGGAGTTTATTGGGTTTGGTCAGACCACATCCAGTCTGCTGCAGCCCAAACGTAAATCCAGTCAAGTATTATGCGACCTGCTTTGGAATTTGTACATGTTTATTTGGATATGGTGTCATGTTGAAGTTTAATATAACTCAATACCTAATAAAGTTGTTACTCTGTCGTGTGATTTCTACATGTAAATTATAAGTTTCCAGACTTGCTAGAAATAGGAGGATATAAGTTATGGTGAAAGAAGGAGTGAGTGGGTTATCGGGGGAATAGATTATCTTATGAGGGTTTTTCAATTACCCTATTTCAAGTAGATAGATGTTTATGTCCAAGGAAAACAACAAATTGGACCTTACTTTCGAAAATGCACTTGTAGCTATTAGCTTAATCTAATCCAATGGAAGTGTCCTTAATGAGCTCACCATATCATATAATTATTGAGCTCAAAACTAAAAATTCTAGCTCCCTACTTGCTAATTACACTATAGAAAAGTGTACATATAATACTATAGTAAAATATAAATATAATGATCAGAAGTGTAGGCTTTGGAGTGTGATTGTGATTGAATCAATGTTGGGGGGAAATCCAAAAAAAAATAAGAGAGAAGAGAGAGAGAGAGAGAGAAAGACGACCAAGATGAAGAATGTCGACCGACCAAAAGACCTAAAAGGCCAAAAAGGCAAAATTAAGGCTGAGGCCTGCTAAGCCAAACAAAGGAGGGGCTCACTCCCTCATGATAAAAGTTTACCTCCAATACTTCTCTTTTTCTACTATTACTCTATCACCCTTCCTTTTTCCACATTTTTTTGCTTCCATTTTACTACTGCCACTTTTATCTACGTGGATCCTAAAAGTGTTTTTGTTCTTAAATAAGTCATGATTCTAAATCTTTATCCCGAGATGAGTCGGTCTAGAAGTATTCCTTCTTACCATCTAGGAAAAAAAGAAGAAAATTACATTGAATATTTTAGAATAAATAAATAATATATTTGGTGAAACTCACTCGCAACAATTAATGTCTTGTTACTGAAAACTTATCTTTTCATTGGATGATCGATGTGGCCTCTAAACGTAACAATTTAGCTTGATGATATTATTTCAAAAATTACATTTATCCAATTAAAATGCAAGTGCTGAATAACAGTTATTAGTTGCAACTCTAAGTAAATTGTATTTCTCAAAAGAAGCATATACATTTGTTAGATTATAGAAATATTTTAACTCATACCCTAATTTGTTAGGGGCCATGTACATGTTTAAACTTGTACCTAACATATGCGCCACTGCATGCGCATGATACAGTCCATATATACGTTCTCGTTCTGTGTTTGTTCATATATATCCATATAGTATTTGATACAATTAAGCTAAAAACAAATAAAATTATTTCGAAAACATTTGTTGGTTGATTATATGAGGAGGCATTATTCATATCTAGCTTGACAATATCAACATTTAAAAAGTGTTTATTTCAACTAAAGCAATATGAAAACTAAATTGAACTGAATGTAATGAAATGAACTGAATGAATATCAATATGTAAGAGAAAAAAAAAAAAAGTTGTATAACTTAACTGAAATGGAGTAATTAAGATGAACATAAATTGATCTGAACTAAATTGAATACAAAATTAGTAAGTTGAAATGAAAACAATCTATATTTAACTATGGAAGTTCATCCACTATTTGTGTGCATGTTCTTTTCAACTTATTTTAACTGAACTCAAACTAAACTAAACTGATTTGAATTAAATTGAACTAAACTAAACTAAAAAGTAATCTATAAGAGAAAAAAATAAGTTACAGGAACTGAAACATAACTGAATTGAATTGATCTAATCCGAACTAAACTGAACAGATTTGAATCGAACTGAAATAAATTGATTTGGACCTATTCAAATTCAACAATCAAATATAGAGGTACAAATGTCGGAGTTGAATTTTCATCCCTACTTTATGACCAAGGGGCCAAAGAGATCTCTAAAACTAAAAAAAATAAAATAACATAAAACAGAAACATAAAACAATAGAGTAGCAAACTACTCCCTCCGTGTCACTAAAATCTTGACGCCCTAACTTTGTACGGTCTTAAAGACGACACCTTGACCATGAATAATTGTATTTATATAAATTCGAAAATTTATAAAAATTTGATATTTTGAAAATAATATTTAAGATAAATCCAAAAATGTTACTTTTACTTTGAAAATCATTATACTTTTTCATATATTAATGGTTGACTTGGAAAAGTTTGGGCGTCAAGATTTTAGTGAAACGGAGGGAGTAGCAATTAGAATTGGAAAAATTTGACCACATCTGGAAACCCGACCTGATCCGTCCGATAAAAATCCAAGTAAACTTAACTAGACATCTGAAAATCACACAAAAAATTACCAATAAAATGCACTTCAAACCGGCAAATTGAGATCAACCCGACTCGACCTGCTAAAATAGGCACAAAATGGATGTAACCCGAAAATCCGACCCGATCCGATCCAATTGGAAAAAAACCGACAAAAACTAACTTGATATCTTAAAATCATACACATGTTCCTGTAGAAAAATATTTTAACCAGAAAAACAAAAGTTAATCGACCCGAACCCGACACTACCGAACCGTTTACCAAGTCTACTAACAATGTGCATTACATTACATGGAGTGAGTGAAGATACTTTTACTATACTCCCCAGAAATAGCTCCCTCGGTCACTTAGAGTCCCCACGTTCTTGGTTCCGTCCATACTCTCTTTTCTTTCTCTTTCTCTTTCTCTTTCTCTTTGTATTATCAACGCGAACGCGGCCTATTCTTATTCCACGCCAACGCCATCCTTTCTGCTTCCCCAAGAGCCTCATGTAATCATTGTGTCTTGGAACACACTCCTCATCTCCCTTCACTTTCTCTCTCTCTCTCTCTCTCTCTCTCTAGGGGTCCTCGGTTTCAGTTACACTTAAAAAAATCCATTACTTTCGCTGCTACTGGGGGTGACTTTTTGAATTTACACCTTTTCGTATTCTATAACGAATCAAACAAATCTTGGCCGTTTGAGATGTTTTGTTGTTATTAATAATATTAGCTGCAGCTTCTCTTCTTCTCATCTGTTTGCATTCATTGGGGTTTGTCTGAATTAATATTTAATGGTTTCTTATGTATGTGCTGAGTTGATCTGAGAGACTTGCATTACCTTGTACTCTTCCATTTTTAGGGGGTTAAGCCATGTTAGAAGGATCATTAGCCACTTACCACTATCATCTAATTCTCATGCCCAATTCATTTCATCGTTTCCATAATATATTCATTTAGTGACTCAATTCAGCGTTATTCAATTGAATTGCTGAGCACAATGTAAGTGGCGAACGAATAACTCGATGAGATGGAGGCTATCATTAGTAGGTAATACCTATTTAAAAAAAAAGTTGCTGGTAAATCTAAGTCGCCGGGTCTATAATAGACCTGCACAAGAATAAGATATAGACTGCACAAGTACGAGGATATTGTTAGAGTTTGTTGGAGATTAATGAAGTTTGTTGAAATTTCCTAGAGTTTGTTAGAGACGTTGTCGGAACTTTTTAATAGAGATTGTTAGAGTTTATTACCTTACATTAAAAAGAAAAAAAAAAAAGAAAAAGAAATAGAGTGTTTGATTTTGTTCTTGTTGTGGAACTCCTTCAACTCGTGTCACCCATCTAGACGTCTTTCACCAATCTCTTGGTGAAAGATATTTTAGGATAGCGTTTTTTAGAGCGAGGGTTATCTTGATCTTTTGCCTTTTCAAATAAATTAAGTAAATATTGATACGATCAATCTCTTGGTGATGAAGAATACTTTAAGGTAAATTTCACCATGATCCAATTCGTTTCAATATGCAAGTTCTATTATGTTCTATTTCATTCAACCTATTGTTACATACGTTCCGTTTTATTCAGCAAAAATCAAAGTTGATTCACAATGTAAATATATACTATTACACGGATATTATTCACTCACTCATTTAATTAAATTCTCCATTATTCCAAAAAAAAAAATATAAAAAAATAAAGAAGAAAGACAACATTCATAATATCAATAGCATAACTATATAAGTAGTTGCAAATGATGTATCTATCATAATATGTCCATTTTAAAAATGCGCTCTCTACGCTACTTGCTTACTGCATGCGCATAATGAACAAAATTGCAGTACTAATATGAACCTCCATGCACGTTTGAAAATATAAAAAGTAAAAATCACCCCCAAAAAATTTTACAGTGTACTCTGCCACAGTACTCCTTAACCAACGCAATTAAAAAATTACAGCACTGTTAAAAAAGGTGAAATTAAAGGTAAGTAGGGTTGATGATTTATGTTTTAACTTTTACCAGCCAACCTGTGGCTATGTAATGACTAATCACCCAGAGATTGCTGGACGTGGAGATCCATCATGTTTTTCTTCCTCTACCTTTTTTTTCACCTTTTTGTACAATCTACTAATATTGTTTTTTTTTTACCATATTACATAGACTTTAGGTTAAATAAGTAAATCAACCCCTTTTGGACCAAACCAACCAACAAATGTGGCAGTATATGAAAGTTAAAGGTCCTATGTAGTAACATTTTTCTCTGAGCTACTAAACTAAAATCTTGGGTTACTGTGCCCTAATGTAGCATGTATGTATGTTATTATAGTATATAGTTTTAAAAATGCAATTTTTAATCTTATAATAATGTGTGTTACTTCTTAGTATATGTGCTTTTTGATTGTTTTGCTTATGATAAGACATAAGAGGTATTGCAAAAAGTGACTGAAATCAAGCCCCCTTTTATACCTATGGTGCTTAATAATCCTTTTGGTTCAAATACTAGCTATTAGGGTCTATATATGAAACATATGGCTAAAAAAACCAAACAAGCTTATTTGTTTCTTGTTTCTGATCACGATCATACTTCTTTCTGTTCGTTTTTCACCTTTTGAAATTTGCGACAATATATAAAAGCTGCATAACATACATGGAGCATTGGAATTGAAGGGGGATCTAGGGGGGCAAAAAAATTCATGTTGGATATGTGTATGATATGATATGTATGTTTTCTAGCTAACATCATTTATATGCTAGTTGTATAATGTTTCAATTTTGACAAGAAAATAAAAAAAAAAAACATTGTAAACTAGTCATCAATACTTTATTATTTTTAGCTTCCATAAACTAAAATTCCCGGTTGCAAATTTTCTCACTTAAATCGATCTCCACAAAGTTTTCATTCTTTTGGGATACACCATATAAATAAAGTCATACATAGCTCGATCATGTTGCTATCTCAAGTTGTTTCCTTGTAGATAGATGTGAAACGAATGTACAGACACTATGACCGCTTGACTAAGACTAACTTCGTACCAGATTTGAGTAAAAGGACATATTTAATTACCTGGGTCGAGTTGATTCAACCTGTTTATTTTTCCCTTTTTTGAAAGTAAGGTTTGTCATAATTATATAATTATATTTAATAGCTATTAATAATTTAATTACTTGTTTAATTATCACTAGAAAAAGAGAGTCTCTTCTATCTTCTATATATATCCTTATTACTTTGCTTGTTTTAGAAGTGAGGCTACCCAAGTTGTAAACATGCAATGCAATGCAATGCATGGTCAATCACATGTATGATGAAATTACATATCTACCCTTAAATTTGTTCCAAATTAAATGTAAAAAGGGTATTATTACGTTGGTTATAGATCGAAGAGGGGAAGAAGCAAGCTAAGAAAAAAGGAGGGGCTCTAGGAGGGACACTTTGGTGGACACACGCATGGGTTGTTTGGTCCCTATATATGCTTTTGGCTTTCCCCTAACTTTACGTATAATAAATCACCTCCCCCCCCGCCCCCTCAATTGTTTTTAAGTCCAGCCTCGTTCAAAGATTTGATGATAACCGCACTACCACTAACATACATATAAGACTACTGATCGAGTACCACGAGAGAATGAAAATTAAAGGCCTTTTTTGCATTCTGTGTATTGTGGGATTTATGATGACATCAATCCCACTCTATCATGACGTCTAGCTCACATCTTAACACTTATATATCTTAACTAAATTAATTTGTCACCATCTATCTTATTAATTATATTGTTGCTCTTAAGTTAACCTTTTCATAATTGAGTCTTCTTTTTAAAATCCTGGATACCTAGAATCTCATTGAGTTTATTTCACAATTCTATATCATAGCTAGTATGTATATAGTATACTCTTTAATTTGCCCGAGCATCACTATAGCAAAAAGTCTCTTTTCCGACAGTATTTAATTACTGTTATGAAAGATCAATTATGACAGGATTTCCTGTCGTCATCCTGTCCTAGCTAGAACAATATCGTCGACGTCGTAGTTGTAATAATTTACTACGGTTTTCTAATTATTTATTGTCGTGAAAGATCAAATACGGCAATATTTTCTATCGCAAAAGATAAATTATGACAGGCTTTTACAACCATCATAAATAGGTTGTCGTTATACATGATGTATGTCTAATTAGATTTTTTCATGCAAGCCCTAGCTCTCTTTAAATTCTTATTCCCAAACACCCCCCCCCCTCCCCTCCTACCACAAAAAATAGAGATAAAAAAGAACACAAAGAAAAGAAAAAGAAAAAGAAGACAAAAGAAGATCAAGATCTCCATGATATATACTACATCTTACTTCGTCTTTACGAAATATGGCATTGATTCATCATTAGTTGTGCATGCACAACATTGCATTCGCGATATATAGTTCAATTGCACAAAATCTCAAGTCGAAAAGTTGAATTTCTGTGTGGACCAAATATTCATAATGTTTCATAAATTGTGGTCACATGAGAATGAATTATAATTGGTAGTCCAGTTCATGTTGACTAAATACCAGCTCGTATAGTACACATAGATATATAACTAGATTCAAAGATGAGTGTGGTCCTTATTATTAAGTCCTGATAATAATCAAATACCAATATAAAGTCCAATAGATATCCCGCGACTAATTCATACAATGGTCAAGAGGTGGGTCTATACAGACCGATGTGTGCTTCCGATAAAAAGCCTTTTGCAAATCAAATACCACTATATATAAAGTCCAATAGATATCAACTTAACATTAATACCTTTCATGTGTATAATGCACTAAGGGATTGAGTACTCAGTAATGTTTTTATTTTCTTCAAGTTAATCAAGATTACTTTATAATGAGTGGTTCATACCATTTGTCAATTAATTCCGAAATTGAGGGATTACAACTATTATAACTATGGCTCTTATTATTAGAACTCTGGAGTACTATATTTATATGCATCCATCATTAAGGGATTGTTTTGTTTAATTTTATTTTGGTGAAATTGAGAGATTAATTATTCACAAAAACTTTTATAAGCCGGCCTTATACATAGACCTAGTACTTAAAAAAAAAAAAAAAAGGTTGTAATTGGTACTCCACCAAGTATCGAAAGTACCACATTTTCTTCTTTCAAGTACCATCTTCATGTATGAGGCCACCTCATACAAGAATAACTGATTATTATTCGACAACATAAGCTATGGAATAAGAAGAGCACAAAAATTTGTATAAGGTGGCCTCATATATATATATACAAAAATAAGAAGAGTGATTATTATAGTGGAATATGTAAATGTAATTAAATCTAGCTATTAAAGTGTCCGGACCTTCAATAAATTGGCTACATCCATTTGAATATTCTTCATATATGTATATTCTTACTTAACGCAGTACCAAACATAATATTATACTTATGGAAGCAGTTATATATGAATGTCGTGAAGAATGAGACAATGAATCTAGAACAATTGTGTATTAGCTTAATACAATATTAATCAGGATTACCTAATAATAATCCAGGCATGGGCATTTTAATCTCACACCGGCAATATCTTATACTTGTTTCTCTAGCATGCATGGATGTAGCTATTAATTAGATAAGTGGTATGTCATTGTTTTTATCCCTTGTGATAGGAATATGTATATATATTATATTAGCAAGCATAGAAAAAGTTATGGTAGGTATATATATAAGTGTGGAATAATTAGGATGTCCTATTAAGGGCGCATAAGAGTAAACCTTTAAATATATGGGCTGTCTAGTATTTGTAGATAAATGAAGGAATCCAACCAAGCAACTCAATCCAAAGTTCAACTTGATGTTTGTGAAGGAATCAATTCAACTCAAGCAACCAATTCAATTTATTAGTTAGAGGCCTAATCAATAGTTATATTCCTAATAAGATATTCACTCGTCCAGATTCCTGGTCCATTTTGGAAAAATAGAGTGTAGAAAATGCATAGGCAATCGCCCCATACTGTCATGTGCTTGAATATTCAGCTTAGTTCAATTTAGTTCTTGTGATTTACTTTTTCTCCAATAGAATATATAAATACTATGTATTCATTTCAATTTAGTTTAATTCAATCAAAATAAGTTGAAGATACAGGCACTAAGAGCATGGGCTCCCAGGATTCAAAATTAAGATCTCTAGTCATTATACTGCTATCATGTGAAGGAATCAACTGATAATCAACCAAAAGCGTAAGCCGTTAGTTGGAGGCTTAATAAATAGTTATATATATTCGTAATTGTAGTTTACTATCTAGGATTAGAACTCATGACCTCTTAGAACTTTTGATTGAGGCAGATGAAGAACTCCAATCCCTCAAACTATATTTAGTTATCTATATACTACTCGCTTCGTTTCAGTAGAATCTTTACACTGACTTTTTAAGGTTAAATTTCAACCATTAATTTGTAAAAAAGTAATAACATTTAAAATGACCAAAATAGAATTGTTAGATTTATTTTACATGATCAAAATATCAATTTTTTTAATAGTATTATGAAATAAAAGGAGTGAAGGTCCTATATTATGAAATGAAAGGAGTATTATATCTATATCACCTAGCCCTTATAGTTAGGATTTAGTTACCAAATGTCACTTACATTGAAACACAAAGTACAATGTTATCAACTTGTTACTATATTCAAATTGGTAGTAGAGTATATATCTCAAAAAAAAAAAAAAAAAAAAAAAATAGTATGACAATTAAATCAGAATGAAAAGAGTACGTAGTTCCAAACTTGCTTCCAATATCTAAAGAAGAAAAGAAAAAGGGATAAAAAGGCCAAATGACCTTGTTGCCCTTTATGATAGTTGCACTTTGCACATTTGTAGCGAACGACATAGATTAGACAAATGTCTTGTCTAAGTACAACAACTAACCCAAGTGTGGTTTCTCTCCAAAGTCAAATGTAACTACATACCGCAATATAATGTAGTCTCCATCAGTCCTAAACTTTCAATTATTCCGTTGCTTACTTCTTGTTGTATTGAGACAATAGAGGAACACGTGTATTGACCTTCGGTTAGTGGGGTGAAACGGTGAATGAAGAGTTATACTCTATCTGTAATGACAATTACACAATGCAGTGAACATCCTATAGTTATACACATGCTTATGGTTACGTACTTATTAAATTTATTGTAAGGTTGGTTGTAACTTATAAACATCTATCATTATTACATTGGCTATATTAGAGCAGTTATAATTATGCTAATTATGTAATCGATTTCACATTTTTCATTCACTCTTCTTCCTATTTTGTTTTCACTGCTATCTTTATTTAATAAAATGATGCATTAAATCGCAAACACATTTACTTTCAAGTAAATGATGTGTCTTTATTTTTTTATAATATACGCACATTGACATGTTTCCCAATTCGTACTTCCTATTTCTTAGAATACACTCTTTTTGTGACAATTAATGACTATGGCTAGTTTAGTCATTTAACCTTGTATTTTTGAAGAGTGGAAATGGGAAGGGGGGTAATTACCATTGATTGAAAGGTAGATGACGTTTACAACAAATAATTATTCTTAGAAAAATTTGCCAATAACTTTCTTTTAAGTTGCACTTTTTTTGAATAACTACTTTATAATTTTTTATTTTTTATTTTTGAAAATAACTACCTTATAAGAGGTTAGACTTTGTTGACCACTACCTTGTACCCATTTTCAGCCAAAAATATGTATTAAGTGACCGGTATACCCCTACATCATTGAGTAAATGTGTGTATTTATTTATCCTTCCTATTTTCACACATATTTTCTTATTTCCCTTACTTATTTCCATTATTTTCTTACTTTCTTAGGTGCTTGATCCATTTTCGAAAATTTGGGAAATATCTGTATAGGGAGGAAATATAAGGAAAATAAGAAAAATCATTTTCTTCATTAAACTGAGGGCATTTAGGTCATTTCATGTGGTTTTTTTGGCCGGATATTGACATAAGGTAGTGATTGACAGCCAAAAACCTCTTCTAAGGTAGTTATTTTCAAAAGAAAAATTTATAAAATGGTTATTCGCAAAAAGTGCAACTTAAAATATAGTTATTGGTATATTTTTCTTGTTCTTAACCATTGATGAATTTTAAATTTTATTAAAATAATTCTTTTTCAACTCACAATTTGTTTTGCTTTCGCTCGGCCTCCAAAACCACGGCACAAGAAATGATCTAGTGACCTTTCTCTTAAAAATAAATCAATATATACATAGCGATAATTTATTAGGAATAATTATCTTTTATCTGTTGAATATGGACAAGGATCCTCTCCATTTACCCATTTTCCCCATTTACACATTATCCATCTATATGATTGACACGTGCACCATACTAATCTAAATTAAATAGAAAATCATATAATTTTCCACGTGTCAATCATCTGAAAGGATAATGCGTAAATGGGGAAAATGGAGTAATGGAGAGGATCCTTATCCTTTTAATATACTTGTCCTTTAATTTTTCCTTCATTTGACACGAGAATTACAAATACAAAGAAGAGAGAAAAAAGAAAATTGGGCATGTGATCCACCAAACGAAAAACAGGGCTAAGTTTCTCGTCAACACATGTCATATAAACATTATGGGTCGATGACAATAAATCTTATTGGGCCATGTGATAGTATTGGCATTATTATTACAAGGCCGACAAAAAGTAAAATCGACACAAGAATCCATGATTTAAAACAAAGGCCCAAAATAAACATAAAAGTATTCATGAGCTCCCTCATGGTAATGGATAGCTGATTTTTTGGCCCAATTATAAATGTGGCTTAGTCGTTTTTTGGATTGAGATAATGGACTATAGTCCCCAAACATAAAGACTACTCGCTCCATCCATTTTACATTCTCTTTTAATCCGTTATAAAACAAAGTTATACTACTCCCTCCGTTCTTA
>BSSO01003191.1:0-17099 GCA_030267885.1 Mesembryanthemum crystallinum | reverse complement strand
TTGCACCCTCCTACATCACCCCCCCCCCCCTCTCGTGCCACCTATGCCTCATCATCAAAGTCAAAGACAGGCTCCTGTATCCAGCCCAGTCTCGCTCTTCTCTCTGTCCAGCAACTGAACCTTCCAATTATTATCATGCCTCAACACACCCTTCTTGTTGCCAACACCTTCCATATCACCCTCCTTGTCTCTTCACTTTCTCCTACCTAAGCATCTCACCATACTAGACCTCTTGCCAATATATCTTTCTTTTTCTCCCTTTTTAGTCTTAACTTTGTTTAAACATTTGTCTCTTCTCACCAACCTGCAGATGTCCCTCTATCTCTTGCCTCGTGTTCCAAACCCCATCCCACCCCCACCCCCCCAAAGGGAAAATATGCTCACCAGCCATCTCACTTGCATGTAAATACTGTTTTTTTTTTTTTAAAATTTGCACGTAGTTCTTAACATGTAAATTCCAAATGAAATACGATAAAGGTATGCGTCCCAATACTGTAACAGCTAGAAATCCAGTATAAGCTTGTGAATTTCTGTAAAAATGAAAGGAGATTGGGCACACCTCAGCCAACTGGACCTTCCCTGTTTCAACCAGATCCTTGGCTTCTGAGCACACTGGGATTGCGTGCTTCACAACAGGCTGGATATTCAAGATATCAGATGTTTGGAAAGGGGCTGCAGCCTCAAGATCATACTTGCGAGCCGCAAGAGTTATTCCCACCTGCCAACATAAACGAGTGCAATAATGAATAAGAAATATGTCCTTGGGCACTAAGTAGAGTCTCTAGTAAAGTAGTGTACGGAAACCATGCAAGAAGCTCCAACCAGATATGTACTCTAAGGTAAAACCCTTCATCGAAAGATTGGAAAATACACTTCATCGGAAAGAACAGATGTAATACAGAGAAGCAAAAGGGAAAAAGACGCATTACAGATGGATGTCACAGAGCCAAAAACAAGAAAATAAATTAAATTGTTACACTAATAAAAATATACTGTAGTTAATTAGGATGTCCAAAAATATCATTACTCCCCTAAAACAACAAAAAGCAATCCAGTACAGAGAACATGATAAAATACACAAAAGCACAAGGATAAACGATGCATCCAACACAACTATTGGAAGGTGGACTACTATCAACAAACATTTGGACATATTGAGGTATTGTCACCCATGTGGCACGGAAATAGAAATGGGGAAGCATAGATGCAAAAATGGAAGATGCAGAAACGTCATTTCAGATAATGTGTAATTGACAGCTTATTGTTTTAAACTATCTCATTCTAACTATAAGGATTAACTTCAGTCCACATGCCAGGTTTCTAGTCAATAAGGTCCACACACAATGCAGTGCAGAATTGGTAACACCAAATCCCTAGATTCAGATAATGTCTAAATGATTATCATTCAGCTACACGGCTTGATAGTGAATTCGTCCTTCCAACATTAATTCTGGCTTAACATTATATTGACATGTAATCATCAAAATGGGTTAGCCGAGCCTTGTTTCCCCTCGCTAGTAGTAACTAGTACAGTTGCTAAAGATGAAGTTTCAGGTTCAAACGCAAGCGTTCATGTTGGTATTTGTCCAGCATTCAAAGACCTTGTCACTATTTCTCGATCATTCAGACAATTATTAGGGTTTTAATTTTAAACACCCTTCTCTCTGCATAAGGCTCGCCAAGTCGCCATAGATACCAATGCTAGGTATTATACAAAAGGATGACACACAGGTCCTGATTAGCTCAAAACACTTGCAAGACTATTGACTTCCTCTGCAGGGATCACTATTTCTAAACAATGATCAGGATGATGATGAAATGGAATAGACTCAATGTTTACCTTATGACAAAGATTGCGAATAACTGAAACCTTCTTCACTTGTACTCTTGCATCCTCTTGCAGATCAAACTACAATAATCAAGCCATATCTTGTTTAAAAGAATGCACATTGCTAATCCCCATACCTGTTCATGGCTAAAAGTGGAAAAGGCATATAATCAGGCTCCTTAAAGGTCATACAAATTCCACTGGCATACCTGATATTTAATTTTTGCAAATTCTAAGATATCAGACCATAGTCCTTCAGAGCCTACGCTTGAGTACAGCGAGGAACTCCTTCTAGAAGACAATCCATTCCTCAACTTGGATTTTCCCTTAGAAGGCTTGTGGGGTCCACCTTGCTCCTGCAGAACTTGCACACGATTATTTAGAACTAGTGCAAACTCAACATAAAATCCCAATTGACAAATGCCAACAGAATAGATATATCAACTAAACTCTCCTTGCTAGAAACAAGACAAGCTTTTGCCTGAGTGTTGCACCTTTTTCTGAGATCGTCGCGGCAAATTGTTACTGCTGTTCTTTTCCATAGCAGCTTGAGAGTTTCCAAAGAAACAATTGAAGAAATGGGCTACTAAAGGCGCTAGATCATGATCCTCTGTATCTCTCAAGACATCCTGCAATTCCAAAAAAACAGTAAATGCCAGCAACATAAACCATAATTAAAGTAGGTAATGATAGTTCACTTAAGTGCGTCTTATTAGAAGCAGAATAAAAATCTTCAACATAAACTTTTGAGAATTGGATCTCAATTGATTGAAAGGGTAACTATTATTCCAGCAACCTAAACTTTAGTGAAATAATACTTTAGTTTCTTAATTCTTATTGAAGAGATGAGCTTTTTGGTACCCTCAAGTTAGTGTAATAACATAAAACTTAATACTATTTGATTTTTGTCTCGCTAAAAACTTGCAAATCAACAAAATTTCACATTAAACACTATTCCTCACTTCCTCCAAATGATATTTAGGAGTCATGCTAACTCATGGGCACTTGGTTGCTAGCCGCTTTTTCCATACAAAGCCCAACCAAGCCTTGAGATGGAGCTTAATTTTGTCTACCAATTCCCTTAAGCGCCAGGCACCTTCATAGAACCAGATGGTTGACCATTCAATACCTGAAATGAGCTAGATCACACCCAAACAATCAAACCACCACCTAGGGACACTATCAATAAAAAGTTGATGCTTTCATTGGCCTCCCGCATCTCATCTTTGATGTATTCAATCATATGAGTAAAGAAGTTTGGAGGTTTTTATACAAATCTCAAAGCTTTAGATCTCATACTGGGTATCCATATTTCTGTTGACAAGACTATTTTCATGATTTTCAACCTTTCTGAACGAGTTTTTTACATTTTAGAGATGACATTATTATAATCCTATCATATTGTCGAAGTTTATCTCAAGTTAAATGTCTTTGTCTATTCATTTTTTTTCATCTTGCTACAACTTTACATCATTATGAGATTGTCTACCTTTATTTTACACTACCTCCTCAAATAATTGTCAATATTAGAATCTATTTTGCACCAGCAACATTACAACTAATTCCAAACAGAGGTAGAATCATGGAACATAACAAAAATCTGTGCAAAGAACAGGGATACACCTAGTTGACTATTACATCACAACAATTTTCATGCGGAACATGCTTAAGCATATGTGCCCATTAAATTATGCCAAAAAAAATTACCTTAAGCATGTGCTTGGCAGCCCTCACTGTAATCTCATTAGTGCAAAGATCCCAAAGATGAGGCATATGTCTGGTTCCTTCAGCTATCTGGACAATTAATAATGTCAAAACAAGTCAGTTCCTTCCCTTCCTCTTCCCTCTGTGCAACAGGGATTTGTAGAATGGGAAAGCATATTTATCAGAATCACAGAGAAGAAAGATCAAAAAGTAGCTAGGTTCTCATTATCATCATCACAAACAAGGGGTGGTCTGAGTCACCAAACGAAAATAATACTCATCAGAGTACCACTACTAAAGCAAGCAACTCTATGATGTGAACATGCTTACTCTTCCAATATACCGAACATTGATCCCATGGGCATGAAGCGCTTCTGTTAATGTCTGACCGTCCATAGGCGAAACTTCAAGAGTGCAAAGATCCCGTATAAACTTTGGAAGCACCACATTCGTGAGATATGAACTTGCTTTCCTCACATTCTCTTCATCTGCAGCTATCTCCTGGCAATCCAAACGTGAATATCAATTTTCTACCTCTATTTTTGCTTATATTCAATGGAACACAAAAAAAGGGTACAATATCAAACGATTTCAATGGACACACGCACTTCTGTAGATCCAGCCAATTTGAACTCTGTAAATACATTTGGATTGAAGCATAATTGTTCACTTTCTTCACTGCATTCAACAGCTTCAGACACACCATGTTTAACGGGATCACTTATCTTTTCATTAGCCATGTCCTGTAGAATGCAATAAAGTTAGTACGTGACTACAGAGATTTCAAACCAATTGATTAATAAATAGATAAGTTGATCGAACAATAAAATGATCGTTGTATCTGGGACTACAGGTTTTCCAGTCTGATGGAGAGTTACAAAATAAAAATGAGAAGTTCAGCATCAATAATGTAACAACAATCCGTTTCGGAATTGGGAAATGAGAAATCTTAGACAATTACATATTTGGATTACCTACATCCGTGTGGACATTTGTTTATAAAAAATGAATTGACACAACAAGCAGCCAATATTCAATACCTCATCGTTAAGACATGAATGTAGTCTTCAGTTGGGTAACCATGAAACAGTACATAAATTAATGCAAGCTGGAAAAAAGACAGTGCAGTTCTCTAAAGGACGCCAAAATAGCTAATAGCTTGCTAACTGTCAATTATTGCCTTCAACACGAGGAAAAGACACAGCTATAAAAGACCTTTCATAATCTTAAATTAACATCTTCGGGGAACAATTAACAAAATTGAAAATGTTTCTTAATACGTGAGAAACCAACAAAGAACAAATTCAAAGGCCTTAGGTAAAATACAGCTCAAGCACAAGGATATGGAAGGGGGGGAAAAACATCATCGAAGCCAGGATTACTACATAGTCACCATAGCCTACATTATTATAGACAGAAAAGGAAACCACATTAAATTAGATGGAGACGCACATAGCAGAGTCAATCCATACATCAGGTTTCCATCAGCCTTTATAACTAAGAAATAAGATGAGGCTTCTTAAGATACTTCCTGAACCAAAACCAACATATTTTTAGATAAATGATGACAGCAAACAACGCGAGACATTGTAAGCACGTAGATGATATCTACTAATGAGATAACATAAAAAGTACTAAAATAACCTGGAAGATTGCAAGCAAAACTTGCTAAGGTAGCAACATCTTATTTGTTTTGCAAGACATCCTCAGAAGGTCAATGGTGATAGAGAGTTCATTAAAAATGACTTGACAGTTTGAAATTCTCATTCATTTTCAGCACTGACCTCCAACCATCAAATCATCCCTAAATTGTGACTTAGACAGTGAACTTACTTGGTTGTTCACAGCACTTGAATCAGATCCAACTTCCACATTAGCATTAGAACATTCCGCTGCTTCAGTAGCCAAGCAATCATTCCCCTCCGACGTTGACTTATTATTTGGCCTCTCTGCAGCTTCACCCTTTCATAAGATCAAAACTTGCCATTAGAAAAGGAAAAGTATTAGGCTAGTCCTGGGAGCTTGTATATAGTTATGAAAGATATGTGATGACTCACTTGACAGAAAGCTTTTATTAGTTCAGGCCTCAAGATACAGAACCGAGACCCAGACCCAGTATAATTAGCATCACGAGGAGTGACTCTCATCAAGTCCAGAAGATAATGCCTAACAGTAGAGGAACAAATTAGAGTGGTAGTAAGTAACAAAAGATATCACTTTAGAAAATAACCAATTAGATACATCCAGCTCCATGTGAAATTTACAGCATAATGGGATCGCATTAACAAGGAAACAACGTGAAACACATTAAAAGTAATACAAGAGAGTCCGCCATTTTTCTCAGGGAGAGTGCAAAACTAGTACTACTCATCATTTCTCATGCTGTATGTTAAAATGCCTTGTGTAAAACACTTAATCTTGAGATGAATATACATAACTCTCTCTTTCAATTAATTAAAGTTTAAAGCATCATTATCATCAACCCTAGACATTTATCAATTAGTCATCTTTAAAAAGGAGAGAGAACTGCATTACAAAAAATAGCTGCATTACAAAAAATATCCCAGCCATAACCTGTGATGTCAGGGAGCACATTAAAGCTACAAAGGTTAAGAAGTTGCATTGATCTGTATGCTAGACATAGGCAGCTGGAGCTGTTTGCATAAAACAATAAGATGTTTGCTTAGGTCCCTCTTTTCCTTCTTTTTGGGTAGTACGGTGAAAATTATTTGGTCACTTTTTTAACCTCGTGCTTCACAGACTCATTTTTCAATTTTAGATGTAATAGATCAACTACTTGAAAACAAATTAATTGATTTTCAGTTTCTATACTTCAATCATCCATAATTTTCAACTAATTGTAACTAAACATATCGGTATAGCATAGATAGTTTTATTTAGATAAGAAAAATAAATTTATTGAGAAAGAAGGAAGAATACATGTATAGATTCGTTCTTTAAGAAGTGAACCTAACCAAGCTAAATCAATCCTAAGAGAATAAGCTATAAAAATTCAATGCTTATTCATATAACCTCTCTTTAAGCCATGACTGCCATAGTTTATGCTAGATTTTAACCATTCAAGCTCCCTATTACCCTTCTTTTTCCTGGAGTAAGTTTGAGCACCAAGGGTAATATCCTTTCCCATAGTATATCAAAATATTCTCATCTAAAACCTATCGATGTATTCGTTCTTTGTTTTAATCTTGTATGTAATCTTTCAATATGCAAAAATGGAAGTTGGTATTGATAATGTAATATACTGCATGATTCTATTATTTTCTTTTAGAGAGAGAGAGAGAGAGAGAGACAAAAAAAAAAAAAAAAAAAAAAAGCACATATTCATTCATTATTTATAATTGATAAAACCCACATAGCTTTAGATGTTAGCTGAGTCCTTCCTTTGTTCTCCGTCTTCCCCCCCCCCTCCTCTCTATATCTCTACACCCAATCATGCGTGAGTCAGTTTGTTTGTTTGTGTGTGTATGGCAAATGGTTAGATGATTCATTAGGGGCACTCAAGGGGGCACCTATGGAGTAAAAATACATAATTTTTATTTTTTTGATAAGAAAAATTTGTATTAAAACCAAAATGCATTATCTTTTTTGAAAACACCATAAAAGAAATTTTATCTTATCGACAACTACTCATTTACTCATGGAGATGCACCCATGGGTGCCCTTAATGCGAGCTAGAAATTTTGCTGTGTTCTATTGTTTGGGTACCAATTACTACCAAAACCACAGTAGTACCCTTACACAGTGTTTTTAAGATACCCTTTTCTGGGAGTGACGAATTACTTGCCAAACGAAACCTCAATGAAATAATGATATCTTCTAAGCAAACTAAAAGACTATTACAGTACCAAAGCAAGAGATTAAATATCAGCAACGTACATTGAACTCGATGAAATTATAGAAGGGCATAGTTATGGATCAATAACGTATCAAAGGTAACCATAATTTCGGAATCGGGAGTGAGTGAATTTATATTTGTAATCATTGAAATGCGAGATTTCGTGTTTATTGTCAATGAAAGAACAATCTCTCTTTCAAAACCACATAAGTTCAATGTATAACAATGAACCATGTGAGAAGCCCCGTCTGTCCTCTTATTCTTTCTTTATTTCGTTTAGCGTTCTTCTCAAATTTCAACATCAGTCGTCTATGCATGAAGAACCATCACTTAATCGCAGTAAAACACACATATCAAATACCAATGACTGAACATGTTTTACTCAATTTTGTAACATGGCAAACCTCTAAACATACAGAATCACAAGATTTACTTCAACCATAATCAAGAAAGGGAATCCTAAATAATACATGCACCAAAAATGAAAATCGGGAACTCAACAAGATGGGAAAGAATACCCTGACAGAGGTTTTTACCTGTCATCACTACCAACAATACCCTTGCATTCCACAGGGGCAGCTAGTCTGAATACATTTCCAGACTCATCATGCACAGTGTGTTCCTTCAAGTGAAGGCGTTTCGCAGCCTCAAGTACCTGCAGATGTAAAGAATGATTTATTACCAGCAAAGATGCATAAATTCCATTTAACATATTGGTCCAAGAGAGGAGAAAAATATGACGAAGATGAAGACAAGGCCTACGTTTGGCAAAAACATATACCTTTCAACTTTAATTACCTTTTAAGTTTTCAGCTAATTTTTCAACTCTCAGCAACCAATTTATTTGATTATTTTCAGCTTTGAGGCTTCAATGTAAGGTTTCATGACTTGTTTTATGCTTTTGATTTCAAACAGCATCCAAGTTTTTCGTTTTATAACAAATTTTGATAACGCATAAATGTATAAGGTATCTTTCGAGTCATTTGTGCCAAACATAGCCAAAGGCAATGATGACTAAAAAGACAAAGAAAGAAAACACATAGATTTTTCATATAAGATATACTCCCTCCGTCCAAGAAAAAAACTTCTTGTTTGACTTTTTGAAGTTAAAGTTCGCAAACTTGAGTGTTAATTTGTGATGAAGAAGTATAAATATTTACTAGGTAAAACTACTATTGTATGATTCATTTCCAATAGCATTTTCAAGTCATTAGCTTTTTACAATTTTTGCACTTCTGTAATTACAATTACTTTAGGGTCAAAGCATCGTCTCGGAAACTGTGCAAAGTCAAACATGAAGTTTTTTTGGGGACAGATGGAGTATTTTTTTCTCGATAAGAAAGATTATATTTCCACAAAGCAAAAGGTAATTAAAGCCAAGGAAGAGATGAAGTCCTTGAACAAATGTCTAACTGCAAGAAAGAAACTATAAAACACAGATAACCAAATGAGGCATGACATAGTGCTGGAAGGTTTTTTTTTTCCATAAATAATGAGGCAAGGGAAGCAGATTCATTTTAGACAAAAGGTGAAACATAACACTATACTGATAGCTTATAAATAACAAAATTTTCATTTGAAGAACGCTGTACAAGGGTTTGTCAGCCTTTACACTCCTCCTCACCTTGCAATGAAAATCTTCATTCCAGCAAATCTTTTTCCCATTATCCACCGAACCATATAGAAGGGAGTCCGATTTATCCCCTTGCAGGATGCCCGGTAAAACACTCTGCACAAGAAAAAAAAAACATGGATTTCATAACATGATAATGATAGAGCCTAAGAGAAAAATGAAAAGAAAGTAGGCAAAGCAAATTGTAACCCAAACGCATAAAATGTTTCCACTCTGGAGTTGCTACCTACATTGGGTTAAGATACAACAGCAGTTTAAGTAGCAATATATATTTGAAATCACAAATACTGGTCATGGACATTAATTCAAGAAGCCAATACTTAACTAGAATTTTAGAATCACCACAAAGCATTAACAAGCAAAACACATTAATTGGATCCTATTGGCGTACAAGTCAGCTGACCAGTATGAGGAATATAACGATGTCCAAGTCTCAACACACCTGTGCAACCACTCTATGACCCCTGTAATCGATGATGGCCATAGCAAGATTATAAAGCCCAGGAACATCAGCTTCCTGGTACGCCTTTGTGCCTTTTAAATCATTATTTGCAGAAGCATATGTAGCTTGCTCACTATCAGCCATTTGGATTTCAGCAGATATATCAGAAGCTACATCCAAAGTACTATTTTCACCCTCTGTGCTTGAGCCATTTGCTTCAATGCCATTGCAAATTTTAGCTGCTCCACCAGAAGATGTTTCCAAAATCTTAACATTTTGCCGAGTGTTTTTTGCATTAGTGTTTGGTTTGTGCTTCTTGGACACCAACTCTAGGTCCGCATCAACAGCAAAACTGAAGAATATATTGTTGTGGACATACCTAGCATAAAAATACAGAGAAATTAGTGTTACATACCACTTTATGCTCAAGGAGTAGATAGTGAATATTTACATGCATATACATGATAACAGAGGACACCTATCAATATGCAGAACACCATCTCTCTCCCACCAAACTTTAATGACTGCTGCTTAACATAAAGTCCTGCCTAGCCCAGATGCAGATGACTACTAGGTCATTAATTATGAAAAATAATAATGAAAGATAAAACAAGAAAAGAGTAGAAAGGGGTGATAGTCTCACAAACTCAAAAAGGGGCATATTATCAAATTCAAAACCATTATTCATCACAAACCGCCAGCAACCATACAACTGTTTAAGATACTAAATTGTTGAAACCATTTTTTATATATGCAGCTTTCATCAAGTACCATATGAACAAAGTGACCACTTAACTTAAGAATCATGCAAATAAAAGTAAAGGCTTGAGTAATTGATAAAATCCCCAATAGCCAGGGTTGACTCCTATATCTGGGCCAAAACCCTAATCAACGAACAGGAACAAAATCATGGTCGCAGACGCGACATCGCAGAAAAGTAGTGTTATGAGTGTCAATGTAATATGTGACGGCTATCGTGGTGTGAATTTTAATCAGCCATATTGGTTATATCAGTTGTTTAACAGATGTATCGGCCATGGCTTTATGTCGATTGTATTGGCCGTTTCCAACTATGCATATGTTGAGTGGTGGAGCCTAAGTGAGAACTGAGAAGGGAAGAGCAAGAGCATTGGAAACTACTTGAGTGAGGCTTGGGAACAGGTGCATGAACGAGCTGAACAGAGTGTTGTCAGCGCCCAATCAGGCTGAACCTCGAATGAGGTTCTGATCAGTGCGCCTGGTTGGGTGGTTTGCCTTGACACCGCCCAACCCAGCGGCCTGGATTGTGGAAAGTTCCTTTGCCGGTTTACTTGTGTTTAATACACTTGGTGAATGCTTTTGGTTAATTCTAGTTATGGCTAGTTAATACTTAATATGGTTGTCACTGATGTTCACTTTTGTAACCATTGTAAATTTATAGCCATTGATTGAATGACTTTATGTCTCTATTAAATAGGGTAGTTAGTTCTAAGGTGTCATGATCGTATTTCAAGTTCAAGAACTAGTTCCCACGGGTGGCTAGAGAGTAAGGTGTCCTTGGCATTTGTATTTACCATCCTACAATTCATACTCCTAGTATGACTGTGGATTTTTCCTCGATTTGGGTTCCAATGTAAAAATTACTTGTGTGCTTCTTATTTTTCCTTTTGATCAATTTTTGTTAGTGGTTGAGAGATCACAAAAACCCAGTTGTCAATCCTAATAGTATCGACCATAAATCACGATGGCACGATATGGTAATGGTGACTAAAGTTCCAACAAGCACGGCCACAAACGACCTTCTTTCCCCTTCCCTTACCCCAAGCAGAACAAAGTTCTTTCATACAGCACCTTCCTCCAACAATCAACGGCTAGACATCGGCGATGGGAAGGTGAGCAGGCGACAACACTACTGGACCTCACTCCAAAAACTAAATCCCCAAGGTTTCATCCTTCCTCCTCATTGACTAAAGGCTCAAATTTGCAGATCTTGGGTTTGATCCAAACAGTATATGTGCAGTGCCATTCCATATCTTCTCCATGAGTGTCAATCTTGGTTTAAAAAAGCGCGAGGTGCACCGAGGCGCAAAGGGTCCCTGAAGCCGAGGCGCGAGGCACGAAGCGAAAGCGCACGCCTCAAGCACGCAAGGCGCACTATTTTGCTAAAATCCTTCTAAATGATTTAAAACTATATTTTCCAGAACAAAACACATTAAAGCTATACTAAAAATACAAAACCAACCACATTGCATCGAAATATAGTCCTACTTGAACGGACTTGAACTCCATATTTTCTTGCCGGGTCCGTTGCTGTCGTAGAACTGGTATTAGAATCCATTATAAATCAAAAAAGCTGAAATTTATTTTTTAAAAATAGGGTCAGTTACCACTGGGCAGATTTAATTAAAAAAATCGGGCCCACTGTTATAACAAAAAAGAGTAAAAGCCTCTTAGCCAATAAAAACAGAGGCTAGGCTTTAAAGAGCCTCTGTTTTGTTGAGAGAGTATACAGAGGGACTGAGAAAGAGGCTACGAGAGAGAGACAGGGAAATCGAGAAAAAGAAACAGCATGCAAATCCAAATTCCAAAGACAGAAAATCAAAGAGAAAGAAGAACAAAAAAACAGACAGAAAGAGAAGAAGAGATTGAAGAGAGAAGAAGAAATCGCAGAAAGAGAACAAGTACCTCGTCGCATCGCCACGGGAACTACATCGGCTGGCCGGCGAGTTTCACTCCGGCGAGAGAGGAGCTAAAATCGAAGGCTTGGTGGTTGAAATCGAAGAGAGAGAAAAGCTAGGGTTTGGAGGAGCCAAGCTTCAAATTGGGGATTTGGAAGAGAGAGAAAGGCTGAGTGACGTAGAAGCTACTGGAAAAAGACATTTCGAAGCCCGTGCAACTTATTTTTTTTATTTTAAAACCCATTCTTAACATTTAATGCCTCATCTACAGAGGCGTTCGCCTCACACCTCCTCGCCTCAAGCGCCTCCGGCACGCCTCAAGCACACCGTGCGCCTTAAGCTACGTGAGGCGCCCAGGTATGCGCCTTGGGTCGCCTCGCGCTTTTTTAAACACAGGTGGCAATCGGATAAGTTAACATCGACAAAATAATACGTATGAGGATCATATCACTCTCTGTAGGATTAACACGTATTCCATGTCATATGCCTTGTTGGATCGAGTTGACCAGCAAAACCAATACGTCTCTGTTTTGGCGAGTCAGAAAACATAAGTGTAAATACATTGTTTCTATGCCATTCACAGAGCTAGGAGCTTAGTACATTAAACACCAATACACATAACCTACCCACCAAATAAATCAATAAAAATAAAAGCTATTTCGTGCTCTATAATAGTGACCACAACAAATCGGGGAACTTCATAAGGTGGCAATCTCATGTACTAAGAGCTCCCCTTTCCCAACCTTGACGAGTGGGATTTTATCTTTATCCATCACAGCCAAATGGCTCTGGGAGTGCCAATTTTCTGGCTTAAGCCCACTACTCACCCTTCCCCTTGGAACTACCCTAATCAAAGCACGACATCCTGGTGTGTTCAGCAGCCATACTTAATCAAAAAATGATATTAAAATAGTAAAAAAGATAGAAATATCTTACGCAGAGAAAAAATCCATCCACTCTTTTACCCTTTTTACTGTTCTAATTATACTCACATGTGAAAGCATTCAGGGTCTGTTGGATTAATTGGAGGTATACATCTGTTAATGACTCCAATTGCACCACTTGTTGCCGCGTCAACAAAGTCAGAAGTCACCTTATATAGAGCTCTATCTCGTAGAATTCTGAAATGAAGAAAAGTTAATGAAACTCAATCAGAGAAGAGAAAATGAAGGAAGAACAATGTCGCCTGTAGCTAAAGTTCTAAAGCCTGCATACCTTTCTTGTGGAGTTGTATGAGGAAACTCCCGACAGGACTGCAACTCTTCATTCCAATCCCTTTGCATGCCAATTAGCTCACTTCCATATGTAAGTGTTAGTGCATTTTCTGCCCTCGCTGCATCACGATTGTGGTCTGCGAACAAAAAAAGACAAAATAATAAATTTGAATAATACAAGATAAACTTCAAAAACCTCCAAGCTGCCCATCAGCAATACTAATCAGAACTATCAGTTGGGCAAACAAGCAAGCTGGTAAACCATACAACAAGAAGTGTGGATAGTGCAGCTGGTGGGGTTGGGCAGACCAAACTACACACAAGCTGCAGAGAGGCTGTTCTAAAAGACCCTATAACATTACCACCAAGAGTGGTCAAATGACTCAAATGTCAGGAGGTCAAGATGTCCACAACTTTACCTATGGCAAGTATACACTAGCGAGAGGCTATTCTCAAATGATCCTCAGAGAAAAGAACAGCATTAACAGAAGAGGAACTAGGTTGTCAAACCATATGATAAGAAGCAGCATTGCAATACTGTTCGACGTGGAAGAACTTCGAGCCCAAAAATAACTAAGTCATGACTTAGTAACAGTAAGTATGGTGAGGAAACCATTTATAGTGAATGTGATGGTCAAGGTCACCAAACAGGAGGAAAGAAAAAAGAATCAGATGGTGACCATCTCTAAGAAGAATTAACAGANAAAGGAATAGGCAGTTAGGAAGAGAGATAGAGATTATGCAAATGCTTACACAGCAGGTTTCAAGGATACAGTTGAATATATTAGGTAACTCAGCACCTTCTTAGCTTAGTATCTGTGACATCACAATGCCAGCCACATAATCATCCAAGCACAATGCAAGGGGAAACAACATACTTAGTCCTGCAAAGTAGTACATACCAGGTATAGGATATGAACCAAGCCATGATGTTGGTGGTAACAAGGATTGAACATTTTCAAATGGATGTGCAGAGGCCTTCTGCTCCAGAATTTCCCGAAATGCTTCACAGAAAATAAAAGTTGAGTCAACAAGAATCGACTTCTTGGATCCAACACAACATAGTTCTAACACAGCTAAGTTAGCTATAACTTCTACCTTTCTTAAACTTTGAGCTAATTTTTTGCAAGAGGCCAATAAGAGTAGTTGCTTCAAAGGCACCTTTAGCCTGCCTGGGATCTAAGGTGTTTCCAGTACTTGAATTAACATAGAACGTTCTTGTGGTTCCTGTGATGCAATACTTGCCTCCCTCAAGAGTTACCACATCCAAATAAATTAAGTCTCCAACAAGCCTGACAAGAGTAAAGTTAGTGCAATCAAAAAGGTAAACTGTAATACTAAGTCAGAAATTTTCCAAATATAAAGTGCAGAACTATTAACTCCTTACAGGAAGAAGGAAAAGGAAAGAATAAATAGCATCGGAAAATTAGATTGTCACCTTCTGTGACTTGGAGGAGGATTGAATGACGAGAATACGATATTTTCAACACACTTGATCTCTTTAGAGGAAGAGGAGAACAATTTACTAAGACAGCCAGTTACATCCTCCATGAAACCAAAACCATCCAATTCTGGAACTTCTGTTTTAACTGAATCTGCAGGCTCGAAAATGAGAACTAAATTTGTTGGAACTGGAAAATCATGTGCACAAGAAAGACAGAACAGATAAGATGCAATGCACAAGTTAGGCATCCAAACCTTTAGTGACCTCAGGTGTACTACGCGACAGCTCATGCTGCAGTGCAAGAGAGGTCGATAATGATGCATGTAGCGTTGAAAGAGAAAGCAATTCCCTTGTGCGGTGAACATGAGCCCGTACAGATCTATCATCATATAAAGCTGAAAAATGATGTTCTATGTAAGGATACATACAAGGAAGAATAGTATGGAGGTATGCGTTTCTTGTCATGTTCAGGTGTGAACTGTGATTAGTGAACGAACAGTATAATCTTCAACAATAAAATTTTTGTTAAGCATTTGGGAGAATTGCTTTTCTCACTTTTTCTGGACAAAAGGTGCTACTATACCTCAAGATGATATGACTTCAGATTGGCTACTAATCTATTCTATGGAAGCCACCTTGTCGCTATATGTACTGTTTTTCTCCTTCCATAAGCTTTTTATTGAGCAATATTCTATAACTTACTTTCTCTATCACACTCCCTTCTTTGTCCCTTGATTATTGTCAAGTTTTGGGGAAGGTAAAAAAAATAAGGGAACGTCATTTATTATATTGTCATCCACTACGTTTCTAAATTTCATCTAATCACTATTGAGGTATTTTTTTGCCCAATTTAGAAACTTAACAACTATTTTGGGACATTCCAAAATAGAAATTTTGATCATCTTTAAATGCCGGTGGGCGTATCAATCATTTAAAGCCTTTAAACAGTCAAATGATTACTTCCTTCTCAAACAAAATTAAAAGAAACCAATAATACCAAGTTGCAAGTTACACAAAAATAATCCAAGGGTTTTTCATTTACATGACTCTCCCCCCACCCCCCAATTCAGGCTCTTTCATCAACTCATCCCCAATTTAGCCCTAACCATAGAGTATAGATTCAGAGTACCAACAGAGGAAGAGAATTGAATAACCTTTCGAAGAATACAATGTCCTTTGCTTGCTTCAATTGACAGTTTGCTAAGCAATTTTCTTGGTTTAGCGTTGCTTGCTTCAAAAGAAAGAGAAGACAGAGAGAGAAGATCTGAAGATTGGATGTGTGCACCTGCTTATTTCGTGCAATGTGTTTTCCATATGGTCTTTATGTGTGTGTGTTTTCTTTGCACTTTTTAACAATAGCTGAAGTTTAATTCTCGCACAAAGCACAAAAATAGCATTGAAAAGAAACAAAATAAAGTCAAACTTGTTAAACAATCCACCATCAGCACACTGCATGCAAAGAATCACTCATGCATACATTGAAAACTAGGGAATAGTTTTGTAAGACCCATGAAGCTTTGGATTATTGGTGTTTTTTTTTTTGGAAATGTTTTGAAAACCAAATTGGATTGGTTAGACCGTCTTCAAAAACCTTAATAGTTAGATGATTAATTAGAATATTTAGAATATAGAAAAATTAAGTATTTTTTTTTTTTTTAAATAAACGAAAAGAAAATTATGAATCAGACCGGTTCTGACCAGTATGGTTTTTACCTGTTTTGACCGCTTCGAACCAATTATGACAGGTCCAAACTGGTCATGCCGGTTTGGCTCGTAGACTTTTTGGTCCAAACCACACATCAAGTTGAAATAATTGAACCAGTCAGTCACAGTTTGTTTTCCAAAACACCGATTTGTGAAGGGTTGTAATGCCCCATGGATTTCAAGGTTGTGTCAAAGCACTTAAATGACTCGATGGTACTACCCATATCACCAAGGTGCATCTTGTTTTCCGAGAGCCCAAACCTAAGAAACTATATAGTATACAGTTTAGCATGTTTTGTTGGGAGTAGTATCAGGATGTGTGACCTCCTTGGAAGTCTGCTAGCATGTGAGTGAGTACAAAGCATGTGGAAAGGCTTGTAGTGGTATGTGACGTCGGTAAGTAGAAAAGGAGGGTGGGAGAGGAGGAATGTGGGAAGCACAAGTTGAAGTTGGTAGAAGTCTAGAAGATACACCAAACAATCCCTAAATATGACATATACATGGTGAATCAAGCTTTTAACAAGACAACAAGAGCAAGAGTGAGAGAAAAAGAGAGCTTAATTTTGTTAAAACTTTTATCAATGAAGTACCCACTTATCGAGCTATTTTGCTTAGAC
>BSSO01003190.1:0-17103 GCA_030267885.1 Mesembryanthemum crystallinum | reverse complement strand
AAAAAGGCTAAATTTACTTTTTATTTAAGAATTTCACAAGGTAGGTATTATGGTCATATAATCCTAAAATTCACTAAAGTTTTGAAAATATAGTGCCACATCATTTTTGACTAGTCAGAGTATACCTCAATATATTTTCTGAAACGTCGACATACCTACCTGTATTTACGTTAAACCTCAGTATACCTCACTGAAATTTACCCAAAAAAAGGCAGAAATTATCCACCAGCCCCAACATTGTACTAAATTACCTGCTGCTCCCTAACATATATGCAATTACCACTTTTTCAATGCTCACAAAATATACAAAAATTCACAGCAAGCAACGCTCATACAGAAAAAGAGCACGATTTTATATACCACCACCAGCCAAGCCAAGCCAAGCCACAATCAATTGTAAAGTATGTTTTGACAAAATCATGTAGCTAATATAAATCCCTAGCTCAATTGAGCAACAACACCTAAGCCTATCACATATTTTAGGTCTTCTATTCTACATAGATATCATCAGATATATTAGATATAACAACAATAAAACACTTTAGAGCTTTCAATTGGCATACATCAGACACGTCTTATGTACAATCCTCCTCAATTTATGCAAAATCAAGGAGGCCGGTGCTGCTTCGCAATTCTGACCTCTTCCCCTGAGGATTCGATGTTATCAAGAGACTTGAGAGCAGCCAAGAGTGTGGTGCAAGTTCTTTGCACCTTGTTCAAAAAGATATCCAGTGCTTACCAAATTATTTCAATACGAAGAGTCTTTACCGGTCATTATGGCACATCTGACATGAAGTGGCTGAGTCCGAGTTTGCAAATGTACATCGATCACAGTTCCAATGATCATCTTCTGCATTTGTGGTAGCAGACTGACCAGACCGTGACGCTGAACCCTTCCCTTTCCCGCCTTTTGCTTTGCTGGCCCCTCCCGCGTTTTTTGAACCAACTGATGTGCTACATGCTGCTTCAGTATTCACATCTGATAAACCATTCTCTAACGCTCTAACCAAATTCTCAAAGTATGAACGAGTGACCCTGTAGAAGTTGCATGTGTCATCAGCATTTGATGTCATCTTTCAGAATTCTCAGACGACTTCTAGGTAATGCTAATGAAATTTCTTTAAATAGGTGCAATGCTAGGGCTACATACACGTTGACCTCCCCAAACCCACTAGCGGTAGGATCATTATTGGTCAGCACTGTTTTGTCGGAAATGATCCAGGATATTCATTTACCCATGCTTGGTAAAGCTATGGGTTGAAGGAATGCGGGTGTATAGCGCATATGGATGGATCATGACAAAATCACCTCCTAACAATTATGAGAACCTCCAGGGTTAATCAACCACAAGCACAACTCTTCAATTATTTCCTTTTTCCATTTTTATTTATTTATTTATTTTTCGGAAGGAAGGGCACTCTACCATGTAACACAACAGACACAAGACGTGAGTAACCATAGGTCACTTTTCTCGATTATTCAGCCAAGGTAACCTCTAGGTAAAGAAAATATAAGATTGGAAATACATATACTAGAGCAAACACAGATCTCTCACTCTCCCTTTTGTGTTCTCAAATTCTGCAAGAACGGCGCCACCATCATCTACGTAGCCAAACTATTCAGAGACTGAAGATAAATTAGTAAGGCTCTTAGTTCAAGATCTCCACAAAAACATCCCGTTTCAAACATCCCACCATCTTGACAGTGTAACAGTTACTTAGATAAATCAATTTAGGAATCTACACTTTAAGGACTTCCAAGTTCCATCTATAAGCCACATTACACTACCCTTATGAAATTAACAAAGATCTACAGGTTATAGAAAGATTATTACCTGGTCAGCCCTGCCAGCTTTGGACGAAATGCATTGAAATCTAGTGACTGATCATCACCAAGGAAATCCATTAGATCCTTTTCTGTACATTTATGCAGCCTTTCAAGACCAGACTCAGCCTCACCTACAAAGATAGAGGATTAAACAGAACAGTAGATAAGTTAAATAATTCCCTTGTGGGAAGGGGGGTGGTTTCATACCAACATAGCTATGACATTTTACCTTGCAAGTACTCGAAAAGCTGTCTCTTGGCATTTTCATGATCAGGCAAATAGTAACCATAGGCATAGGTCCATTTTAGCACTCGTCTACACTCAATGATCTGAAAAAATTAACAAATGTAACTCTTTTTTCCCAGAGAAGAAAAACAATGCCTCAAAACCATTATCACAGGTAATGGAAGAATATAGAACTTCAACGATCATGCCACCATTATATTGGTTAATACTTCTGCAAGGTCTCAAAGAAGTGCAAGTTCGCTTTCTAGTTTCTACGCATAAATGTCGATATGGGGTTAGGATATAAGGTAACTCAGTTGATAGTCAATTGGTGTTGTACCAAGACCTTAATTTCAAAACCTAATTATGTCAGTTATATGCTTGCCTTTACACAGAAAAGACTAAGGTGGCATTTACTTGGATGCAACTGTGATTACAATGTAAAGAGCATTATGTAGCTGTATACATGTTCATGGTGACTTGTAAAAATTGTAGTTGTCATGGTGGTTGTAAACATCATTGCTACTAGTCATGTAATGATACTTACATTGGTTAAAACTTGAATAATTGTGATTACATTGACTCTTGTAATCGATTATGGTTTCCTCAAATCCTCCTCTCTTTCCACCTCTACAGCCCACTTACTAAGTAATGCATTGCATTGTATTCACATTTATTACCAAGTAAACGATACCTAACTCATACAGACTTTGGATATAACCAAGCAATGGTAAGGGCCCGCTTGGATTGACTGTAAAAATTAGGAGGGTACTGGAGAAAATAAAAGGGCAAAAGTGGAGGTTGGAGGTGGTGTTGGGGGAAAGATTATGGTGGAATAAAGAGGAAGAGGAAGGATATAGAGGGAGAAAACTTACCCTAGTGGGGTGGTGGGTAACTGTTTCTCCCCTACATCCTTCCTTTTCTTCCTTCTCCCACCATAATTTTTCCCCCACACCACCTCCAACCATCACTTTTGCCCTTTAATTNCCACCACCTCCAACCATCACTTTTGTCCTTTAATTTCTTCCATTACCCCCCTAATTTTCCCCCTTAATCCAAGCGGGCCCTTAGAGTGATCAAGTTTTTGATGTGTTTTGATATCTGTAATTGCCTGGGAAGGGAATTCTGATTTATTTATTTTTTGACTCTTATTGATCTGTTTGTACACATTGCTATCGAATCATGCTGAATGCTGTATCATGTTTACCCTTGACAGACCAGTCTTTCTTGTACACAGGGTCATTCCATGCCGGCATTCCCGGCCAGCAGGATATAGGCTCTATATGGAACTTCTGAAAAGACATGTTTTTACCTTACAGGCCCAGATCAATGTGACGAATTTTGAGAAGTAAGTTGATTTCATACATGATATGGCAATACTACTTTGTTATTTGTGACATTCTCCCTGGTTTGTGAATTTATAATCTTACTTTCACTTTATTATAAATTTGTAATCACAATAGCAAAGGAGACTTAGTACGAAGTGCAAGAGGATACATAGCAAAGCAAACTTACAAAGACTGATGTTAGGCAATTATTTTGAATTGATGGTATTTAAATGATATTCTTTAATGAAATACTACTTGGTAATACTTCATATGCTTTGACAATTGTCAGTTGCTTTATGGAGGGACACGTAAGATCATTTAAGAAATTGGAGTATGTTCAGAGTAAACTTCTTATTCAAAAAATATCAACTCATTCTGGCTGTCAGCAATGCAAATGTAGCTGAGATCCATAGGGGTCAGCACTTCTCATGAGATGTTTTAGATTTTCTGTCTACTAATTTTGAGCGGTTAGGATAAGGCTATTTAAATATTGACCTCTTGTGACCGCACTGGTGATGGCAATGTACTGGTGGTTATTATTATTGTTGCTACTGTCATCGTCGTCGTAGACTTGGAGGAATCACAACTGCCTTTGACATATTTAGATCAATGTCCATGCACATATGATTCATCCATTGTACAATTTCTGTAATATGTTACTCTTAACAATATATCTTGGTGGGGATAGATCTGCTTATTGTTACTTGCAAAGATACTGTTAGCAACTGCATCATTGCTTGCAGTGTCATCTAAAAATGCAGTATAATCTGGGGCTCGAAACAAGCCTAGTAATGTAGTTCTCTGCTTATCTTAGTTTATGGTCATAAGGGTATGTTTAGGAGTAGTGTGCTACACAATTTTCAGTGTAAGTTCTATTAGCTTGGACACTAATCAAATTACCAATGAATATGTTAATTGTAAGTTTTAAGCAATATAAACTATTAAAAATTAAGGGCAGAACATATTTTCATAGATCAATTAATTTGTAAGCTGGGGACAAAGTATTCACAAACTTCAGAAAGCTCAAATAGTAAAGATTATAAATTATATACCATACTTTCTTTGGTCCCTTGAGGACTAATTTGGGGCAAAGTTTGTTAGCTTCGTAAATTTTGCGACATTGGGATTATGTGGTTTGCCATTTTCAGAGAACTGCTATGCTATAGACTATGAGTGCCAAACTGCCAAGACGTGGTACTAGGGCTGGCGGGGGGGCAGAGAGAATTATGTAAAGATGATAGCTTGTAGATTGCACAAAGTTACATTCTTCCCAAAATGTTCCAACTCAGAAATCCATGAAACTTTAGGGAAACCTCTCTTTTAATTTACCGGCAGATTATTCCCCCTGCATTTCTACAGTCCCACGGCTACTTTTCGATCTATGTATCCCCTTTTTGTAGTTAATGTCATGTTTTCATAATAATAATCTATATAATTAGTGTTTTTCCTCACTTCTGAGTATATGTTGTTCTGATGTAGCCATTTCCAAGGTATACATTCCCCAAAATCTTACGAAATACTGTGTTCTCATTTCCTTCAGTGTCATATCTGTTTCCCATTTCCATTTCCCGTTTAACATAGGTGCTCCACATAGTCTCTTAAAGAGTATTTCATATAAGCATTTCTTGTGCACCTCGACTGTTCCAATGTTTCAGAGCTTTCTGCTTTTTAATGGTGCCTAAGGTTGTCAGTTTGGTTTCTTCCTGCGGCTATGCAGCAAGTGGAAGCTCTTTCTTTCTGTAAATGAAAGTCTTGGCAAACATGTAGTGAGAACATTTTGCAGGCCTATCTAAGCTGGCATATTAGTCTCAGAAGTGTGAGCTATGGGTGATAAATGATACTATTGGATCATGGCATATTTGAAACAAAGCTTGGCATCGGCTTTGAGGGATTAGGGGGAGTGTTTTATTAGTCCAGCTGAGATCGAGTAGTTGTTGCAGATTTGTTGCGTTGGTTTGGGGCGTGGCAGGGAGCGCAAGCTGCTTTGGAGGTGTGCCTTTTTGGCACTTCTTTTGTGTGTTTGGCTAGAGAGGAACTCCCGTATCTTTACCGGGATACCTAACCCAGTGGAGTTTGTTTGGGACCGCATTGTTTATATGGCCTCACTTTGGGCCAAGGCAGCTGGTGTTTTTAAGGGGTCACTCCTCACGAACATCCAACGTCACTTGGGTGACCCGTAATTTCTTTTATTTTTCCATTTGAAGACTCCTTCTCCTCGTACACTGTACTCTTTCATTTTCATTAATACAATTTTTCGTTATCAAAAATATATTTGAAAGAAAGCTTTGTTTGACACACGTTGGCTTAATTTTTACTGTTATTATTGTTGTTCCTTTGTTCTCCTTCTCCTTTCGTTTTTACGAAAGGGTAGATATATTGCATAATTGAATGGGCTGTACTGACTTGGACCTAATACCATTAGACATTAGGTCAAGAGATCGTAGTCCTTATATATCATCACCTCTTGTATACTGGAGGATATAAATTGTTTTATGAGAAATGAGAAGGAATTATGAATGAAGCAGCAATAAACAAATTTCCAGAATCATGTGATGGTTAAAACTTTCTGCAATACTTGGTGCAGTGGATGAAGTTGTGCAATGTCTTGACTATCATTACGATTGCATAAGGAACTTTGCTAGAAAGTTATGTCAACTTGTTATCCAGCTTTTGATAGCTGTTCACAACTATAGAACTTTGGTTGTATAGGGAGGACAAATGAGTGTGACTGATTTTTCGCAAGTCAAATCAATGTACAGCTAGTTTGACCTAACTTACAAATCCATGTCTTGTTTTCTTTTGGGGGTTCAAAGTTATCCAATTAGGCATTCCAATTGAATGTGCATTTTTTTTTTGAAAAAAAATTGAGCTGTTGTTGCTATTGCAAGGGGTTGTGTTGAATTATGATGTATATATTTTCTCTTTTCTCTTTTCTTATTGCAGAGTCATGATGTCAATTGAGAATGTCCTTCATCTTTCTCAGATATTTGGCCTGCAGACAAGCGAGGCAGGTATTCTTTTGGTTGAATATGTCTTTGCCATTGTATGGCAGCTTCTTGATGCATCACTAGATGAAGAGGGGTTATTGGATCTTACCCCAGAAAAGAAATCTATTTGGATATCCATTACTCAAGACATGGATATTGATACTTATGATAACTTCGATGATAAGAGATTTGAACTACTTGGGAAACTGAAGAGCATGAATACTGTGATGGCAGTTGATATTATTAGCCAAATTTTTCAAAATGGTGTTACATCAAGACTCCTTTCTTTGGTATGCCATAACATGTAAGGCATTAATTTATTTTTTCGTTAGTTCTCTTTTGCATGCATATACAGATAGCGTTTCTTTGTTAGTAGCCTTTGCTGCCTTTGCNGGAGAGGGGTGACAAGAAAAAACAACTTGGCATAAACGGCTCAGAAGAGATTAACTGTGGCCCATTTTTGAGCTAAATGATCCTCTCTTATGTGTATTTGCATTCATTGTAGTCATGCTTTAATCATAAATTAGCCCACTAGTCTGTAAAATAACAGGATCTCTGTTCTCTGATGTACAAGGACATAGAAGGCAATAAGCTCCATTTTGACCTTGCAAAGTATGAAGTGACCTGAGTGAAGGTATCTTAGAAAAATTATGACAGTTTTGTCTGCTGTCTGTGGAATTTCTAAGAACAATTCTGCTTTTGATTGATTAATTACCTTGTATAAATCAAGAGACCTGTATAGCTATTTGATGCTTACAATGCCTTTATAGTACCTCGATATTTTCATTAACTTAAAACTGTATTATTTCAAGGGTTTTAGTCTTTTAAATTTTTTAAGAAAAATAATTATTTGATTTAGCACCACTAACTACACATTACTAATATTTATACCTATTTGTCCACTTTATGATGGAGCCAAAAGATTCACTACCTTTTGGCTTTGGAATATAATGGACTAAAGCAAAATGGCTTATAAAGCAGTGTGCATTTCCTATTTATTGTGAAGATGCTAGTAGTCGTCGTACTTCGGATCAAGGGACAAACGGAAACAGCCTCTTTGATCTCCCAGGGATAAGGCTTCGTACAACTGACTCCCCTTACCTCGCCTAGGCGGGAGTCTCTTTGGAGGCGTTAGGGTAATGTTGATGACGTTGATGATATACCTATATTTGTATAATTATATTTTTGAAATAGTTATGCTTATTTGGTAATGATATATAGTTTTCTGAGATTAATGGATGTAATTAGGGGAAATAATCACCCATCATCCCCTCAATTGTTCTCCTTCCTTATTTGGCTAGTCTTTGGCTCATTTTAAAATTGAATATGCTTTCCATCATTCAATTATTCGACATTCCCTTTACTCTCTCACGCTATTCACTCTCTCTATTCCTCTGTATTCTTTTTACCAAGCCTTTGCATTACATAATCACCATTGCCGTCGTCACTACCATCAACCTCTCACTCTTTTGGTTCTACCACCATTGTTGCCAAGCTATGCGAAAATTTTCCCTCTCCACTCACTAGTATAAACTCTCTCCTTATTCATTAATTTTAGTCTTGCACAATATAACCTAAAGAAAAATACGTTACTCTCTCCTAAGAAATAAAATTCAAAATCTGACCATTGGATTGAAACTTCCATGTGTATGGAACATGTATCTCAAGTTTCGTCAAATTCCAATATCGTTTGACCTTCCATCGAAGCACTTNCCAATGTTCAGACCATTACAATGCATGCTAGGGATAAATATTAGGTGAGGCACCTTCTAGGAAGGCTACTCAACCAAATACCATCAAACCTAACTGCCATTATGAACAGAATTTTAAAACAACTTAGCATCAGGTTTAAACTTAGACCTATCCAACAAAGTAAATCTAGTTCTGATTACATCTTGTATCGTGGCGAACTACTTGATCAGCACTAATAATAACACTTGCAAAGAGTTTCTGATTCCTAGCATGCCAAATATAGCTGGCTGAGGTAGCAATCACAGCTCTCTGCATTCTCAGAAGATCAGTGCTTGCTGCTTTCCTCTGAAGCCATCTCTTCCATCTCTGGTTGTTGCTGGGTATTCCCTGTAATTGCAGCCATGAAGCTATCTTTTGAAGGACCTGTTTAGAGAAGGGACATGCAAAGAATAGGTGAGCAGAACACTCTTTCTCCACAGCACAGAATACACATTCTATACTATTTAGTGATTCGCATTTTCTCCAATCTCTCTCTAGTAAGCAGTCTGTCTTGAATATTCAGTCAAAGGTGACATTTATGCCTAGGCAGAGCATAGCTGTCCCATACAATTTTCCTCCATCTAAAATTTCATTCCCATCCAGCAACAAATTATATCCCATTTTCACAGTATAGTCTCCATTTTTATCTAAAGGCCAGTAATCATAGTCAAATACACCTCCATTAGGCCCTCTCAGTTTGATGACTTTCTTCCAATACCAACTACAATTTTGAGTTAGTTGGTATGTGTAGATATCAGCTCCTCTGAGATAGATTTCATCAACCCATTTGACCCATGGGCAGTCCTTTTTCTGAGTGATTGCCCATAGGTGCTTGGCTACAGTAGCCCTATTCCACGCTTTGCAGTTCTTGAACCCCAATCCTCCATAAGCTCTAGGTAGACAAACCTTGTGCCATGCTATGACTGGAATTTTGGCTTTCTCTGTGCTTTGACCCCAAAGAAAACATCTGCATATGTCTTCAATTTTTCTGATGATACTTTGGGGAAGGATAAAGATAGATGCCTAATACACATGTAGTGTGTAGAGCACAGAATTAATGAGTTGAGCTCTCCCCGCTAGAGAGAGATGCCTAGTAGCCCAAGTTTTGATTCTGGCTGTGATCTTCTCAATAAGGAAGTTGCAATCTGTCTTAGACCATTTGGTCGGAGATAATGGCATGCCTAGATATCTCATAGGAAAGCCACCTGCAAAGAATCCAGTTATTTCAAGGAGCTTCTTCTTTGCTGCTGTAGAAACACCACCAGTGTATAGATGAGACTTTTGCTGGTTTGCTTGCAGTCCGGAGACAGAAGAGAAATGAGAGAATCCCTTCATTAGTATACTGACAGAAGCTTCTGTTCCCTTGCTGAATAATATAAGATCATCAGCAAATGATAGATTAGAGAGTTGGATGTTCTTGCAGAGTGGATGGTATCTGAATGCCTTATCCCTGCATTAGTACCTCAAGGTTCTTGTTAGATAATCCATAACTAGCACAAATATTAGTGGGGACATTGGGTCACCTTGTTTCAAGCCCTTCACACCACCAAATTTGCCATGCAATCTCCCATTAATATTCAGAGTATAGCTTGTAGATGTGATACACTGTCACCCAGTTAACAAACTTGGGTGGAAATCCCAGTTTAAGCATGAGATCCTCTACTGTGTCATAAGCTTTCCTCAAATCTATTTTCATCAAACATCTAGGAGATATCTTGCTTCTATTATACATTCTCAATAAATCCTGAGAGATCATGATATTATGCCCAATGTATCTACCTTGCACAAATGCCCCTTGATTTTCATGGATAATATGAGGCAAAGCCCTATTGAGTCTACTGCAAATAAGCTTAGAAATGCATTTGTATATGGTATTACAGCATGCTATAGGTCTATAGTCACTAGCTTTCAATGGATTCTCAATTTTTGGAACCAAGGTGATAACTGTGGAGTTAAGTTGGGATAGAAGCTTACCAGAATTGAAGAATTCAAGTACAGCTTTAGTGATGTCCTCTCCAACAATGTCCCAAGCTGCCTTAAAAAAACCACTACCATACCCATCCGGTCCAGGGCATTTAATTGAGGGAATGGAGAACAGTGCTGCCTTAACTTCAGCTGTAGAGAATGGCCTGATCTGGTCAAGCTTTTGGCTGGTATCAAGAAGAGCACCAGTTTGCACAATCTCAATGTTGATATCTTCAGTTGCATTACAAGGTGAGCCCATCATGCTTTTGTAGAAGTTGCAGAACTGCTCTATTACTGCATCATACTCATTGATGATGCCCCCCTGTTATGTACAAATAGAGGTGATTCTATTCTTGATTCTTCTCTGCTTCACATAGAATGGAAGTATTTGGTATTAGAATCTCCGAGCTTCACCCACTCAACCTTGCTCTTTTGCTTGTAGAAACTCTCAAGCGCATACAAGAGTTTCCTATATTCATTGCTGGCAGTTTTCTCCTCAGCATACAAGGCTGTGTTATCTGGCCTATGATGGATTTGGAGTTGTAGATCAGCTAATTTTATTCTTGCCATCTCAGTTCTGCTGGCAATATCACTGAACTCAGATTGATTAATTTTCCTGAGGGGTTTCTGAAGTTGCTGCAGTTTCCTTGTAACCTGGAACATGGGGACACCATCAATATCATTGTTCCAGAGCCCTTTTACAGTGTTAAGAAAAGCCTCAGATTTACTCCACATATCAAAGTACCTGAAGGGGATTTTACCCCTTTCAGGAAATTGAAAAATTGCACCATATGGGGAGTATGGTCAGAGATAAGTTCAGGAAAAGAGATTGTCACAGCTCCCTCATATTGATCAACCCAATTTTCATTAATGAAGCACCAATCCAATTTAGAGAAAATTCTTGGTCCCTCCTCATGTTTGTTGGACCAAGTGTATTTCTCACCCAATTTTCTCATTTCAGCAAGCTGGCGGGTATCAATACACCTCTGAAAGTCTTGAGTTTCAGCATTTGTCAATGAGTTACCACCAAATCTGTCATTCTTATGGAGTACACCGTTAAAGTCTCCCATCACACACCAAGCTGCAGCCATCAGTTGCATGATATCCTCCCACATTTGCTTTCTGCCAGAGATAGTTTTATATCCATATACAAATGTCATAAAGAACTCAGATTGAGTAGCTATATGATGCACTTTGCAATGAATGATCTGTGCAATAGCACATATATAATCTGCACCTTGAAGATAGCAGGACACCAACAGATCACAATTCTCCCTTTATCATCAGCATTCAAATTATTAGCATTCTCCCATGAGGGGAACATTCTTGCCACACTTTTACCATAGTTGTTAACCCTCAATTTATTCTCTATTAGGCCCACAAGCCCAATTTTATTCTTAAAGCAGAAGGCAGGGATCTCCCTCTGCTTATGCGGACCATTAAGGCCCCTAACATTCCATGCTAGTATATTATCCATACCCATGACCTTCATTGGTCATAGCATGGATTTGGTCCCCCCCCCTGCTTGAATCTGTGTTTCATTTTGCAGGACACTCACCATTTCCTCTATCACTTCAGTCTCCAAAAGTGGCTGTTGTTGGCTGTCGTGCTGTGGCTCAGCTTGTGGAATTACAGGTTCTTCTACTGGCTGCTTAGCTTGCCATACATTTGTGCCTTTCCTCCTACACTCATTGTCTGAGTGACCAAATCCACCACAATGATCACATTTCAAAGGCTTCCATTCAAAGTATATCTCCTGCTCCAGCATCATACCATTTTCATTCTCAAAATAAATAACCTTCGGTAGGTCAGCTGCTATTTCAACATCAACCAGCAGTCTAGCAAACTTGATACTCGATTTATCTTGAGTAGCTTTATCTACCATTATTGGTGTACCAATCAAGCTACCAAGCTTGCTCAATGACCCAGCTCCCCAATACTTCAAGTCCACTCCTCGCAGTCTAACCCATATTGGGACGGAGTCAAGCTCATTTGCTAATTGTATATCAGGTGACCAGGGTCTCACAATGACTGGCTTATTGTCAAAGTGATTTATCTCAGACTGGAGCACCTCATTCTTCCCATCCATCGATGTAAATCTTACAATCACCATACCATTCTTCATTCTGACAATTTTATCTATACCATGCTTCCCCCAAATCCTTCTAATGTATACACTAAACACAGAGAGGGGGGGTCTAGCACCTAGAACATAACAGACAACCAGAAAGTTCCCAATATTCAAGCTCAGGTTGCACATCTTCAAAACTAATCTTCCCCACCTTGGTACCCCCATGTGTTTCAGGATCAACATAGTCAAGTTTATACCCAGCATTTCTTAATCTGCTAATATCAAAGAATTCCCAAGGATTCAAGCCAAGATTCTTACCCGAAGCAGGCATAGGAATCTCTGATTCTCCATTTTCGTGTTCCTCAACTTCATCAGCCCAAGATTTCTGATTGCTATTAGGTACCGTCGCGCTCAACAGAGTTTGAGGAGTAGCACATACTGTGCCCCCATCCTTGCTCACTGATTGCAAACTGTTGTTCTTAGATCCTGACTGTGCCCCATCCTTGCTCACTGATTGCAAACTGTTGTTCTTAGATCCTGAATGTGCCATATGGTTCTTCTCTGCCATTTGCGGTCTATTCAAACTGTTTCCCAATTGCGACCCACCATTTTTGGCCTGAGATGGAGGTTGCCCCGTCTTGCTAGTTGGACCCCCCTATTGCGAACTACTTCCCATTTCCTTCTGCGAACTAGGGTTTTGCTGTTGCTTAGAATTGGCTACATCTGCTGATTTACTCACCAGTGGCGACTTTTGCGGAGGTTTCTTAGGCTTATTTTGCTTAGCCGGCCGATTGCGGCGCTGAAGCTCACCCACAGAGAGACAGCCGAGAGAGCATTTTCGTCATTATTTTTGCCTTTAGAGAGAAGGAATTTGAAGCACTTTATGTTGGCTGTGTAATTTCTCGTGAGATAAGATTTCGCCCACTTCTTGTTCTAATTTCTTGATGGGTATTCTTTCAAATCCAATCTCCACTTTTCAAAATACATTTCTACATGTTTATAAAGTTCTCATTAAGTTTTATGCACGTTCAACGTCTTTTGATTGTCCATCAAATCGTTCAAATTTCGGTGTGTAGATGCTGTTTTGTGATTACCTAGAGTTTTCAGTGAGGGTTTTTGAATGATAGATAAAGTAATATTATGCCTATCCTCGTCTAAAGTCTCCCCCAAATATGTTTTTTGTGCTAGGTGTTGGCATATTTTTATGTGAATTTGTACTGATATGATTTATTTTTATTTGAATGAATATGAAATGCATATGTTATAGTAGATCTTGGGTTGTTTGTTTGTGATTAGTTAGATGTGTTAACTTTCATCATGTTGTAACCTTGAGGGGGTAGGTCAACCATGGTTCAAAAACGCGGTATGGGTCGCGATCAGGGTAATGGTCGCGACATCGCGGGAACGGGCCGATACGGGTTTTTAGTATCGGATCGTGGTCGTCGCGGGGTGGATTTTGGTATCGGCCATATTGTTGTATCGGCCATTTGTCGGTTGTATCGGCCAATTATCGGCTATTTATCAACCGTCGGCCATGTAACGCCCGTATTGGACTATATAACGGTCATCACGACCATGTAACAGCCTTTTCGAATACCCGTTGACATAACGGGTATGTAACATATCGGCAACCTAAAAAACCGATACGTAACGATACGTCGCGTATTGGCCGATATTTGATACCATGAGCTCAACCGATCAGAGTTTTGAGATATATTCCAGAGGTTCCTAGTTCGATTCCCGTTAGGAGCACTGGAGGTTTTCCTGGCCGTTAACTTCAGGGCCCATGAGATTAGTCGAGCAATGCTCAAATGCCCATACTATCAAAAAAAGAAAAAAAAAAACTTTCTAACATGTTGTACATAGAATATTGGGCATGTGTTTGGTGGTTTATGCATGAAATTGATATGAGAAACACTTGGATATGTTTGTGATGATAATTCATCTAAAATCCTAATTTCATTAGGGTGCTTTTAGGCTCATTTAATCTTATTTACCCCTGCTGGTTTTTGATTAAAAATATTCATTTTTATTTTTAAGGCCTAAATGAGGTTAAGTGAGCATAAATACGCCCCTAGAGTTACTTGAACTATTCGGAATTGAAATTATGATTTTATGTACAGTATTTGATAACTATTATGAAATATAGGCATGCTGAATTTCCATATGAAAATGTTATGCAACGCTTATGAAATATGTTGATATTTATTGAGAAAAATGGTGCTTAAATAAATTGTTGAGGTATTAAAATTTGAAGTTGTTATGGTCGATTTTGGAGAGATTTGACTCTTGATAAGTCTATGATGAATGTTTGAGTAATTGGATTAATAAAAGATGAGAAGTTAGAAGTTGGAAACTAAGGATATGCCTTGAGTTATGTGACTTGGTGATTTTGAAATCTTGTTTGCATTATATAGTACTAGTATTGAATCACACGCAAATGCGTGTGGTTAAGAACATAAACTATATTAATAAAAATATTCAAAAGTATAAGGAAACATACTATGTTAGAATATGTCAAATATATAGAATATACTATACCTGTTTTACAATATGTATCCCTATACCTTTTTTCCATCAAAAAGAGATTGTACTATCGGATGGTAAGAAAAAGAACTAAAATAAAATCTTTCATTTACATTACTACTTTGTCTTTTAAATCAAAACAAATCTCACCAACAACTATTGAGTATTGTAACTTTCACATATGAAGTAGGAAGAGATTGCAATTAAAGTAAAATAAAAATTGCAATCCATCAACAAATGGCTTCACGCTAGAAAGGAGTCAAGTGGTGAAAATTAAGTGCACAATAATGGTTTCTAAAACATGTAAAAAAATGATTTATATTTGTTCTTTCTTTAAATAGAGTTTAGTGGAGGTTCTTTTGATGAATTAACTGTTACTAACCCCCTACCTCACTGTTATTGAACGTGCAAAGAATAGGGGAGGGGAGGGAGATTAAAGTAGAAATTGGCATTGACAATAATGACCTTCCATTAACTCTTAATATTTGTGTTAAAAGGTTTGTAAATAATTTGATAGATGAGGGGTAATTTAGTCTAATGAAATTTAGATAACCAAAAAAAGGCCTTTGGCTTTATATATTACATAGATACTAGGTTTGACCATATAGTTTAATCGGCTTTTCCTAAAACATTAATTACTTAAACTTGAACACAAGGGAGCAAGATAGCCTTTCGGTAAGATCCCCCGAAGGTGAGGAACATAGGCGGCCTATTAGCCGTGAACCATATGGGGCTGCGGTCACCAAAGGGTGGCTTATAGGTTGGAGCTCGTGCTGCGATACAAGTTTCCTTTTGATATTGATATTTGGTTATTTCCATTGCGCTGCAGTACTCGTACTTGTGATTTTAGTCTTTTTTTAGTCGTGAACCTTACGGAGCCGTGGTTAACAGTAAGACGGCTAAAGGGGGTGTGCACACTAGGGGCATTGTGATTTGTATGGCCATTTGATTTGAGGTTTGTTTAGGGTTGTGGTCTAATTTATGGAGGTTGCCATCTCCCTCTTCCCCTTAATGATATTAATTAATTAATTAATTAAGTTATCTAGTTTATCGAATTAAAATGAATTGCATGCGTGTGCTTTATTATGTGCTACGTGCGTGTGAAATGAACTTCAAATGTATTTTAGAATCAGGTAAGAAAATGTTTAGCGTTTTTATGGGGTAGGGTGATATTGCTTAGCTTTTTGCTAATTTTTGCTGTTTCGTTTTCTTATATTTTTCACAGGTGGCTTATGATGGGGATGTGAGGATCGTCAGATGTCATTTGAATAGTTTATTCAATTTATTAGACTGTTTTTAAGGAGACTTGTTGTGATTCATGGAGTTTATCATGGATATAATAATTTGGATTTATTTAGTTTATTTTAAATGATTTAGCAATAGGCAATTTTTTGGAATAATTTCTATTTAGCCTTGCATTTATTTTATTATAAAGGCGGCAGTAATACTCCCGAATTTTCTATATATTTTCTTCAGCTGAAAATGTTTTGAAAATATTTGGAAATTCAAGGGTGTTACAGTTTGTCTTGGCTTTTGGTCATGGTGAAGATACTCAAGTGCCTTTTCTGCACTGCTACAGGCCAAAACAGTGGGCAGTATTTATCCAACGACTAGAGCTGCTTGCAACAAACTCATCAGCATTAAAGAACTCAAAGAATATAAGTCCCAAAATTCTTTCTCGGATGACTTCTGATGCTTATAGAGTTCCATCCCAGGAGTGTGAAAGTTCTTTGAAAGAGTTTTGTGGAGTAATGGCTTCTGGATCTCTGGCTTCTGTTGCTGGGTTTTGTCAGGGGACTGATCATTCTGCTTTGTGGCTTCCTTTAGATATAGTTCTAGAGGATACCATGGATGGATCTCAAGTTATTGCTACAAGTGCTGTTGAGATCATAACTGGTACTGGCAGTTTTTAACCCTTTCAAAAGTTTACATAAATTATACTAAAATGCAATGTGAAGTTACAGTAACTACATTTTAAACAGGTTTGGTAAAGTCCCTTCAGGCGATCAACAATACCTCTTGGCATGATACCTTCTTGGCCTTGTGGGTTGCTGCTCTTCGTTTTGTTCAAAGGGTAAGCAAAATTTGTCTTCTGCTCTTTAGACATCTTCCACCTCACTTTATAGATGGTGCTTTGTTGAATTATTTATTTGTTTATTTATATATTTATCCATTGTATTTGTTTTATCGAAAATTTCACGTGGTACCCATGAACTTTGGAGAAATGTACAGCATGTCCACAAGTTTGGAGAAATAGATGTGGTACCCCTGTACTTTGCTTTTTGTCATAATACTAACCCTCCATTAAGTTTAATTTTTTTTTTTTGAAGAAAATTCCAATTTTGCCCTTACATGTAATTTGAACGTAGTACATAACAATTAGGGTTGAAAATGTTTATAGTACCCTTGAACTTTCCAAACTTTTTACATGGTACCCCTGAAC
>BSSO01003189.1:0-17104 GCA_030267885.1 Mesembryanthemum crystallinum | reverse complement strand
AATCACTCTCTCTCTTCACATTATTTTAATGTTTCTCACACCCACTACCCATTAGTTTAATGTTTATCAACCAAGGGTAAAATAGTCCAAATACAACATCCTTAATTCTTGTGCGAATAGTGCAATGTTAAGGAAAGTGAGGGACGGAGGGAGTATGGAATAATATCATGAAATGTTGATTTTAGCTTTTATCTCTCTTTTTGTTTTTTTGGGACGATTGTGACAATACATGCTTCAACGTTGACACTATCTAGCTAGTCAGTCACTGACAGAGAAGTAGATTAGCCTCACCAAGACATCCATCAACTCTTTAAGAAAAGGTTAATTTTGTTGAATTTGTGTTGTAACACTTTGGTCAAAAATCATATCTTAATTCAATCTCACCAACCTTTTTTACACTAATGATTTCACTTCAACGGCATCTCTATTAGTAGACTCACAATTAAACTCGTTTCACATTATTACTATATATGGAAACAACATTCCATGTGTTTTGTTCTGGTTCAACCACGTCTGGTTTTTTTAGTAATGATGTGAGTGTGAATGTGAGTGACATTGTAAGGGAGATCGGGCATGCAACAACATCAGCATTAGAACAAGGTTTCAAAATGAAAAATCCTATGTCTAGGCCGGGTACACGTTAGGAAATAGAGCGATTTTGGGAGATGATCTAGGATTGAAATACTTGGAAGAATAGAGATGTACTCCCTCCGTTGAAAATCTTGACGTCCTGACTTTACACGGTTTTCAAGACGATATTTTGATCATGAATAATTGTATTTATATAAACTCGAAAATTTATAAAAATGTGGTATTTTGAAAATATACTTCTGCTATTTAACATGAACCAAAAATATTATTTTTACTTTGAAAATCATTATACTTTTTCATATATTAATGGTCAAAGTTTGAAAAATTTGACTTTGCAAAATCAAGGCGTTAAGATTTTAATGAAACGGAGGGAGTAGAAAATTTAGAAGGCAAAATTAACATGTAAGATTTACGTGAAAAACCCCAAATTGAGTAAAAACCATGGATGACGATGAACAAAATTCACTATAATGATGAGCAGAGTGCACAAGATTCTCAATGGCACAATATGTGCAACGAGGTATTACAAGAAAAAATTCTTTCAACAAAAATCTCTCCACGAATAAATCATTAGTAAAAGCACCGATCCGAGATCAATGGAAGGATCTATCTTCAAACTGGGAGGAGGCGAGGTCTACTTTTATATCCAAACTGAATGACCAATATTAGGACAGTACAACTCAACTAGTATACTACTTTCCTAATTAGGACCAAATAATATACTAAATATTATCTCCAACTTATAAATAGAAAATCAACTAAATTTTGGAAACCCAATAGAAAAATATCGTTCATATTAGGCTTTAGGTATATTCCTAACTATACTTGTTAAAAATTACGGAATAAATTTCTTGGGGTACCCCTGAAATTTGACGTAATGCCCGTACCCATTCTTTTTGAAGTGTGCATGTGGTGTCCCTGAACTTTCAACAAAGTGACTAACGTACCCATTAAGCCTTAAAAAGACTATAACACCCTTACAATTCATTTGATTATAATAGTTATGTTTGATTTTATATTTTTCTCTCTTCTATAGTTCCAATTGGTAAAAAAGTATATTTAAAAATATACAGAAAAAGTTCAAAAACAAACACCCTAGTTCTTAAATATATTTTGTAAAAAAAATTATGAAATTGAAATATTTACAAGAATAAGTTATTAAAAATAAACAAATACATTTTATAATTACTTATTTTAAAATTTCATATTTTTTTTAAAATTTTTATTTTTTTACTTATTTTACAAATTTTCTATTTTATATTTTTATTTTAATTGTAATTTTGTAAATCTTAGTGTTTTAGAAAATTTATTTAATTATTTTAAGTTGAAACTTATTTTTTTTTGTTTTTTTTAATATTAGATTAAATTTAAAAATTAAAATTTTTTGGTGATTTTTTTTTCTATGTTTTTGATTTTTTGAATCTTATGATATTATAAAAGAGAGAAACAAAGAGTCGTACGTAATAATAAAAAAATGCATTGCAAAGGCATTATAGTCTTTTGAAGAACTAGTGGTTACGTTGTTCACTTTGTTGAAAGTTTAGGGGTACCAGATACACACTTCAAAAAGAGCGGGTACCATAGGCATTACGTCAAAGTTCAGGAGTACCCTAAAAAATTTCCATAGCGATGGATACATGCAAGAAGCAAGGGGTAGGGGAGGTCATGGATCGTGTGTTTATGGTGCTCGATTTTGCAAAGAAGTGCACGATCGGGCAAGCAGGCACTTAGTTTTTTAGCAGTGGCAATTGTTTTTAGTAGGCGTCGTTGAAGCTTATAAGCCGCCCGGTCATGCGTCGATCATGGCAGCACGCCCACGATTTGTTTCAGATTGATTTTAAAAAGTATTCAAAGTCATTTACACTTCCTATATATAATGGCCAATTGAAGAGACCTAACGTAGTTGGTTTAGGGTTAAGATTTTCCCATTAACATCTAGCATCGAGCTTATCCTGATTCTCAAGACTATTCTCTAAGGTTTAGAGTGTTTGAGATTGTAAGTGAGACATCATCGTAAGTGAGATTGTGTTGTAGTCTCATTAAGTTTGTAGTGGGTTATCCTCTTGTTCTACCCGTGGTGGTTCATCTCCAGTTTGGGGTTTTCACATAAATCTTGTGTCTTTCATTGTTTTGTTGTTATTTAGTTCTCCATATATCCTTATTTTAATTCCTTTGTCGTTTATTGCCTTTAGTCACCATCCTGTGTGTGTGTAAAATTGGTTGAGAATAATCTCATGTTAGGACATCAGCCAAAATCAAAATAATCCCAACTTTGTTAAGAAAATGATGAGTTGTTGGCAAGCTTAAGAGTGAAAAATAATGCGCATCATTGCAACTGCTCTTTGTTTATGGGAACGACAAATAGCAAACCTCCATTTCAAAAAGAAACTCTTTCATTCCCTCAAACCCTACAACCCCAAATTCACACAAAATCAAAATTGTAAATGTATTTCATTTCCCAAATTAAGTAAAAGCTTACTTCGAATTTTAAAGTTAGCTGCAAATGGAATCTATTATTGGGAATTCCAGTGTCATGTGCAAAGAAAGGGGGCGGAATATAGAGTAATTCATTTTGAAGGTAAAAAAATTATAAGGTGTAGCTTCTTCATCATCTAACCAAATTTCATTAATTAGATGTGACAACCGTGACATTGTTTTACCTATGAGCTATGAAGACAGTGATTCATGGACCAAACAAAGAAAATCTAAGGATATCCATTATGAAGGACAAATTATTGTTTTTTTTTTTTTTCTCTGTTTCAAAATGATAATTTATTGAATTGGTTGAGATTTGATTTGTTGTTCTTTGAGTGGGATAACATGATGTTGCTAGAATGGAGATATTGCGCTAGAAGCAAGTAAGAGAATTTGACACATGTTAAAGAGAGTGAAAAGCTTAAGGCATAAATGAAAAGAATCAAAGAAGAGAAACAATTTATGGCAAATGAAATGTGAAAAGATGAAATTGAAGGAGGAAAATAGGGATGCACTAAGGGCATCAACATTGCTAGAAATAATGCTGTTGTGGCTCTTATTGTGCCATGGTTTTTTGTTGGCTATATTATTGATTGGTAGGATGTAGATGGGTTTTGTAATGGGGGTTATGTGTTGTAGTCATTGCAGTGGCCTGGTCATTGTAGGGCATCATGGGGTTGTAATGGTGGCAAATTTTTGATGGAGAAACATGTTGAAAATTGGGATCATCACCTAATGGCTATATCTGTTCTTACTCATTCTTAAAAAAAAAAAAAATTAAAAAATAATGGCTATATTAATGACTAAATATGGAGAAACATGTAGAAATTCTAGAATTGATACACTTCCTTCTTATGCAAATTCTTCCTCTTATCGAACTTTTTAATTTGATATTAGCAAATTTTGATTTTTTTTTTTAATAATTAAAATAAAGTTTTATTAATAAATAGAGAGCGAGCTTATGATAAATAGCATCATAATGAGATTATTCCTCACCTTCTGGGAAGGATATAAAAAAACACTTAAAATCATGTGCTTAAAACTAGCTAAGGGAAAGATCCCAAGTACATTACCACCAAAATCTCATCAACCCCCTCCAACCAANAAAAGAAAAGAAACTCTAAAAGCCATTACATCCACTACATCACAACTAAAAGATAATAAAAGGAGATAAACTCCTTATCAACTAAATGCCAAAACACCAAAATTAGGCACATATACGAAATGCCAAAAAACCAACACCACGTCACACCACACTTGCTCTACCTAGGCCACAAACCCCAAAATTAGCAAGTTTTATGTTAATCGAATTTATCTTACACAATCATCTTCTTTGAATAACATTTGTGTGCAGCCCTCTAACTGTTTGATGTATAAATTCAATGATGATTTTATTTTGGAAAATTGGCTTAGAATAATACGAACTATTGCTTGTGTGTGCAAAATAATATATACTATAGTATTGGCGCAAAATAATATGAACTTTTGAATTGTTGGCATATATTAGTCTAATATTTAACACCGTTAGGTTTCCGTTAGTATAGTGTCCTATGTGGTATTTAATATTAATTTTTTCTTTCTTTCTTTTTTGTTTTTTTCCTTTTCCTCTTTCTAGGTATAACATATTCAAAAACCATGTTTTATTCGTTATAATAACTATAAGATGTGTTTTCTTCATTTTTTTTTTTTTTTTAGTGTCTTGGCTACTGTTTAAGTGATGGCAAACAACAATAGACGGATTTGCTGATGAATTCTGACATATAGTTGTGCTAGATGTTTAATGCAAGTTAAAATTAATATTAAAATGCTACATAGGACAACTCATTAAAGGAAACTTAACGGTAATAACTCTTGGACTAATATATGCCAACAGCTCAAAAGTTCATATTGTTTTGCGCCAATACTAAAGTACATATTATTTTGCACACACAAGCAATAGTTCGTATTATTTGAAACCAATTTTCCTTTTATTTTTGCAATTTAAAAGCTACTTAGCAGCTTAGACTATTTTTTACACCTTTTGTTAATTTCAGAAAATCACCCTAAATTATAAAAAGTAACCCTTAAATTATTAACAGTAATCCTTAAATTGTGGAAATAAAATAATTATAAATTAAATCATTTGATGATTAAACGATTGCACCCAACAATTTGCAATCATCTTTTATCTTTAAGTGGATTTGAGCTTTACACATATTACCCTTGAGACATGCATCATACAATGTCATGCTGCGCTCAAAACAACGAAAACTACCAGTCAGAGATTTATGACATCAAAATATGAATCCAAAAGAACAGGGTAGTAGTATTATATTAAGGTGTGTTTGGTGAAGAGATAACTTCCAATTAAAAAGAAGCACAAAACGTCAACCCCACAACAACGCCTTTCTCAGTCGTCCAAACCCACCTTTGACAAATAAAAGTTAGCTTCCAAGCATGTCGACTCACTCAGCCACCAACTCCACAAGTAATTTTGTGTTTAACAAAATATATAACATACGAAAAGACGTACGTCCAAAAGTATCCCTTCGTCATGTATGAGTTATTTAGATACTAGTTACCAAAAAAATTTAGATGCTAAATGTCATGCCAAGAAATTATTGATCTGAGTAATTTGATAGTCGTTTCTCCTAAACAAGGTTATAAGTTCAATTTATGTGAATAAAAATACTATTATCCGTTGATGATGGCACTTTTCTCTTTTGCGAACCGACTTGTTATTAACAGCACAACAAAATTTTATTAAGATAGGCAACTCATTGCCAAGGATTATAAGACCAGCGCAGCAAGTTGTAAAACAACATGAATCTAAACAGCGTATATTACTTAATTTTTATAGATCATGGGGAGGCCACTTCCTCCACCGGCCTCCCCCTCGTTCCACCACTGGATACAAATCATCTGCTCTATTTACTCAAACTTTTGCTGATTGGTCTGCTTTCATATTTTGTTCCCGAATCACATGTTAAATTGTGAAACCATCTAATGTTGAGATTAGCTGCCGAGCTCTCGAAAGATCTTCCAAATGCACCCAAGGTCTAGTACACTGATGTTTGAGCCACCGAACCACAATACTAGAATCATTCTTAAAAGATAATTTGAGGTGAGAACATTGATTATGGGATTACAACAATTTATTAGGATTAGTTTAGTCCTAATAAGTCGAGCAAACGTGCGGGTGTGGTTGCACTAGATTAATCCATTTATTTGTTTTTTTTGTGAGACCAAGTATGAACCCACGTTAAAAAAATATGCCTTCATCATGAATGAGTAATTTAGTTACGAATAAGTTGGTGGATTCAGTTCTTCAAAAGTCTTATATTCTAAGTAAGATAGTAAGTTTTAAATTGCTACTCCCTCCATTTCACTAAAATCTTGACGCCCTAACTTTGCACGATTTTTAAGACGATACTTTGAACATAAATAATTGTATTTATATAAACTCGAAAATTTATAAAAATTTAATATTTTGAAAATACTATTTAAAAAGAATCCAAAAATATTATTTTTACTTTGAAATTTATTATACTATTTCATATATTAATGGTCAAAGTTTGAAAACTTTGACATTGAAAAATCAGGGCGTCAAGATTTGAGTGAAACGGAGGGAATATGAATTAATGAAAATAAAGTTTATTGTGAGTACTTTATCGGGATAGCTTGCAAATTGAACCCAAAAAGTTTAAAGAAATTAAGATGTGGATGCATTTCAACAAAAACACAAATATTAATGTAATGAAAATCCCTCCTGCCCCCGTCCCTTTAATCCACCTACCCTCAATTTTCATCGTCTTAATCTTTTATCATCATATATGCTCCACTATCCTATATAAACAACTCCTATAGACATTACTTTTCATCAACACAAACTCACATATCATATTCTTATCATCCCTTACCTAGCTTCACTTTCACTCACACAACACACTTGAACCCTAAAAAAAACAAAAAAACATGGCTCTAATGGCACAGGAAACTACTCCCCTAGTGTTAAACGTAACACGAGGGGAGGCACAGATGGTAGTCCCAGCCGCACCCACTCCCCGAGAGGAGAAACTCCTCTCGGACATCGACGACCAGGAGGGTCTCCGATTCCAGATGCCGGCTATCATGTTCTACCGGGCCGACCCATCATTGGAGGGTCGGGATCCGGTTAAGGTGGTGAAGGAAGGACTGGCTAAGGCCTTGGTGTATTACTACCCGTTCGCAGGCCGGCTCAAGGAGGGCCCCAACCGCAAGCTCGTGGTGGATTGTACTGGTGAAGGGGTGCCCTTCTTTGAGGCTGAGGCTGATGCCAGGCTTGAGGATTTTGGGGAGATTCATCCTCCATTTCCTTTGGAGGATTTGATTTATGATATTCCTGGTACTGATGGAATGATTGGCACTCCTTTGCTTATTGTTCAGGTACGTGGTACTCTGTTTTTATCTTTCCTTTGTTTTGTTGTGGTTGGCATTATGATTGCATGCCATGATCAAAACGCATAGTCAAAACTGAAAATAACCCTTATCAAAATAAGTTGGAACACAACTTTCACACGAATCTGGTTCTTGTAGCACAGTTGGTGGGTATCTTGTAATGTGATCCTAATGACCTATATTTGAATATTTATGTGGGTTGTAGTTTACCAATATAATAGTGTTTTACAATTATTCTTGTATTCTAAAAAAGTAACTTACTCTTTTAGCCTTTATGTCGGTTCTATTTCTCTATTTAAGAAGATGAACTTTTGACCAAGCATATACTTATTATTCTTAATAGTGACATGTAATAATTGATAATACCCCATATATATAAATATATTGAAAGTAATATTCAACCTAGTACTTAAAATACAACCTGTTACAAATTAATGTATGTGCAATAGTGATGAATTGCACGCCACCAAAACGGTTGGTGAGAAGCCATATTTGATTTCCTTAATTAGCTAGTCGTTACTATATATAGATATGCTGGTTGAAACTGAAAGATATATAAATGTCTGAAATGGAAAGATAATTTAGGCTTGAGAGATTCACAATTTGACTTTTGACATTTCTTGTAACTTTTTTGTCTAAACTTTGCACGTTATATATTCTTCTATCTATGTAGATGACAAATTTTTGATCTAATAAACACAAAAGTTTCAAAGATTATTATTATAACTTTAAATGATGGCTCTGCATTAGAGAGATCATTGTCATTTTTGATAGCTTGAAAATAAACGTCATGTTTGACTATACTTTTTTTTCCTTTTTTTTTCCCTATCAACATGGAGTATTTGACTATTGGCTAATTCTCCTTTTAAATTATTATTATGGTTTCTAAAAGACAGCAAAAGGTCTACTAAAATACTAGATGGCTTTCGAACAGAAATAATATACCGTAAATGTTTGTTTTGTTTTGTATTTTTTTTTTTTTTTGTGAGAAGTAATAATTCTTGGTGACGATTTCAATGAAAGGGAAGATAAATTTAAAATAAAGTTATGAAATTAGAACTACAAGAAATCTGTTTATTAGGAAAATAAATTTTCGTGATGAGACTAAAATCCCGTTATAAATGTGACCGCTAATTGTATGGTGTACTTTAAAAAAATGTTTATAAACTTTTTCTCTAAGTTATGAGAGATAATATTTGGTATGTGAGAGACATAAAGGAGAAGGAATGATTCCTTAATCCTTAGTGGTTGCGTAATACGTTTGTTATCAATAGTTCTGGGAAGGTCCTATCAAAAAAAAAAAAAAAAATAGTTCTGGGAAGGAAAGTATTTGTTGTGTACATCCACTAATTAGTGTTGCACTTTAAAAAGAAAGCACTTGTAAAATCAAATCATTACAGCTAATGTAATATTATCTGAAAACAGATTAGGTGACCTACCATTTCATACAACTCTTTAAAACTTGTTTTATCTGAGTGGGGTGAAAAAAACAACGTCATCCTATTCTAAAAACGTCATCATCCCAACTTAAGAATCTTTTATTTTTTTTAATTATTTTTTTTTATTGCTTTTGGACTTGTGGAAGGTTGAGAGTAGAAATAACAAAATATTTAGGAATCCTAGGGTGGACCACCATGAGTAAATTAGTAATGATATACTACCTGCGCTGTGTGACGCGACACTATTCATCTCCCCACTTTGGAGGGAGATAAAGTTACCCAAATACCATTAAAAAAGATAATTGTGATACTTTATATATGAAGGGTATTCAAGTGGATATTTTTGTCAAATTTGGGGATTTTATTGTCCAAAAATATGAAGTGTAGTTTTGAGTTAAAAATGGTTCAAAAAGTCAAGCGTCACTTTCATTTGAGAACGGAAGGAGTATAAGATAAAATTTATTTTACAATGTTCTTAACATAATATTTACCATTGAAAAGTACCATGCGACACGTAACCATAATCCTTAAGTATACCTACTTTATTTACCCCATTCCAAATAGCTTAACAATTTATTTGAACTGATTATTTCACATGATAAGAGAGCTATAATAACGAAAAAGTTTGGAATTCAAATATGTACTCAAACGTCAAGTTTTCATAACCTTCAATTGAGAATGGAGGGAGTATGATCCTTGGCTATTTGAAGACGAAAAATTACAATAGGAGAATGTAGGCTTAACAAAAGATAAAGTGGCCTTCCTATCAAAAAANAAAAAAAAAAAAAAAAAAAAAAAAAAAAAAAGATAAAGTTTCCTGTTTGGCACAATCGAGGCCCACAAAGATCTTATATCCTACAAAGGGAAAAGGTAATGGGCCGTACCCCCTTGCTAATTCGTGGACCGGTGCTACTCCCAAGAGTGATCAATTAATATTTCGCAGCCCATACATATATCCTGTGTCTTTTCATAACAAAGGCAAAGTGTGTGCTTACATGTTTTTTTTCATTCAACTTTCAATTTCACAACATATTTCTAATTGGATTACAAGCAAAATGAATGGGAAATTTCAACTGAAAAGTATTGCTTTGAGTTGAACTGAATTGAATAATAGAATACTTAACAACATCTGGAAAAAAAAAAAAAATAGTAAATTGTACTTCTTTTATATAATACTTAATTAACGTACTAACATGAAAATGTGCGTGAACTTTTCTTTGATATCGTAGGTCACCCGTCTCAATTGTGGAGGATTCATAGTAACACTTCGAGCCAACCACGCCATGACCGACGGGACCGGCGTGATGCAACTCATGAACGCCGTAGGCGAGATGGCAAGAGGCTTGCCAGCGCCAACCGTCCTCCCCGTTTGGGACCGAGAGCGTTTGCTCGCTAGGGATACACCAAGTGTCACCTTCCCCCACCACGAGTACGACCAACACGATGACATCGCCGCCCACCACGACACCAATGGCCACAATGACTTGGTCCAAAAGTCCTTCCTCTTTAGCCCCACTGAGCTTGCTGCCCTTCGCCATCATGTCCCTTCTGATATCAAACGCTTCTCCACTTTTGACATCCTTGGTGCCTCCTTGTGGCGATGCCGTACCATAGCGCTTGGTTTTGACAAGAATGAAGATGTGGGGTTGTTGTTTGCTGTCAATGCAAGGTCAAAGTTCAATCCACCTCTTCCAAGCGGGTAATGTTCAATCCTTGTAACTTGCCTTTTTTATTGCACTACGAGTCTCCAAAGATTATACCTCGTTCGGGACAATTTTTCCCATCTCTCACAAATTAAATGGAGTTCACTTGAAATCACCAAAAAATATAGTATCTTATGTTGTGAGAGTAGGACCAATGATTCAAAACCTTCTGATAATTTCTCGTGAGTTTCCATGTTACCAAATAATTGTCATCATAGATTATTTGTCTCTTCAACCTCGACCATTAATTTGTTAAGAAATATATTGAATTGGGATTTAATATTATATTGTTAGTGTTGTCTACAATGTACGCTACTAAGGAAGCATTCAAAAAAAAAAAAAAATGCTTATGTACAAACTAGTACTCCTAAAATTCAAGGTTTAAGTTATTTCAAATATTTTAATCAACCTAAAAATTTTGTGCCTTACGCATTATTTTTTGTGGAACCAACAGGTACTACGGAAATGCTTGCGCTTTTCCAATTATTCGGGCCAAGGCGGACAAGATATCTGGCAACTCAATTGGGTACATTTTAGAGCTCTTAAGGAAAACAAAAGCGGAAGTTAACGAGGAGTATATGAGGTCTACTACGGATCTTATGGTGACCCGAGATAGGCCCCACTTCACCGTGCACAACACCTATGTGGTTTCAGATCTAAGGCATTTAGGGTTTGCAGATGCAGATTTCGGGTGGGGTAAACCAGCTTTTGGGGGTCCTGCTAGTAATGGGTCGGTACCGGATGCTAGCTTCTTTATTTCATTTAAGAATAAAAAAGGAGAGAGTGTGATTATGGTGCCTATTTCTTTACCTCCTCCTGTAATGGAAATTTTTGAAAAGGAGCTACATAGCATGCTGAATGTGCACCTGTAAAAGATTGTCATGTTACGATCGATAAATAGCTTCAATTCCCCTTTGTTGGATTGTTTACAATTGAGTTGGATACATGCAATGTATTCCAAATGTATGTATATGTCTACTGTTTGCATGCTTTAGATCGCTTCCCAAATTGTATTGTAAAGCTATCAGTAAAAATGTGAACCTTCCATGTTTGTAGGATCGATTTTGGCTTCAAAGGTGTTGAATCATTGCTTTCTTATTTTCACATCGATTTACTCTATCTTTTGGACTAGTCCAATCATAATCATTTAGGTACGTAAGGTTTGTCTATGCGACATCTTATGGGTGACGTTGGAATCTGACATTATGAGCTTAATAACTATGACTAATGTCATACTAGTGGGTCGTTTATTTACATTGTCAACATTGACATATTCATTGATATGCTTGCAAATGCTCGGGTATATCAAAGTAGTAAAAATATTATCATCATTATGCACTTTTTTTAAAGTATTTATTGCACACGCTTGAAAGTAGTCCTTTTAAAAGTTTAAACCGTCAATCTAGTATGAAACCATAAGGATACGGTTAGTTATTTAGCCCCAAAGTTGTTTTTTTTAAGTGTTTTTCTTCTTTTTTTNTTTTAAACAGTTGGAAAACCATGTGTTACCATAATTTTTGGACCTAGGTACTCTTAATTACATATATATCCATGAATTCAAAAGACAACGACTATCTTTGCTCTCACATGAGCGCTTATTTTATTTTTCTTTTTCCTTAGACTTTATTTCCTTTGTTTTATTTTGGGTTTGAAGTAGTTTAACTCACATGAGGGTTAGTACCTTACAACGCAGTCAATTACAAGTCCAAAGCGAACAAAAAGCCCAAAAGAATATTGAACACACCAAAGGTGAAAATGCCAAGGGTCGTTTTCGTAATCACGAACTATTTCTAATTTCTAATTCCAAGCACCAAAAGTCACTCACTACAAACACTCAAAACAGCAGATTTGTTAGAATTCCAGCAGTGCACCACAACACAACAAGCCAATTTGCCACTTCCAATTCCCTTAACCTTTTCTTTCCTATACAATCAACCGCAAAAATCACCCAATTGCGGAAAAGCCAATAAATAAATTTTTAATAATCAAACAAAATCAACCCTGAAAACATTGCTAAAAATCCCAATGAATATATCTTGACCAAATTGAATTCCATCCATTTGATTACATTCCCTATATGCCAATGCTTGATAGTTACACAACTCATTTCTAAAAACACTTTTCGCAACTTAGGAGTGATTTTTAACAACGCTTGACTAATATAAATTGCTATAAATCATCTCGAAATTGCGAAAAGTGACAGCCTCAACTATCCGACGGTTGTACAACATCTTTTCAATAACCTAACGAATCCAACGCAAACCTGCCCCCACCCCCATGTGGTGGACCCCTAATCAAGCCCGAACTGGACCCGGAGTGGACCCCACCCCTGAACCCGGCGGACTAATTGACGGCGGAGAAGCAACTACCGTTGCCGGCGGTGGCGGAATAAACGGAGATTGCGGCGGCATTACCGGAGCCGGCGGCGGCATAACCGGAGCTGGTGGCGGAACCACCGGAGATGGCGGCGCTGGATCAATAACCTGGCTCGGTGGCGGCGGAGTTTGGGTCGGAGTCGGGAATGGGTTGGTATTGTGGCTCGGGTTCGGATTCGAACTCAGAGGAGGAGGTGGATAAGTGCTAATCAATGGAGTTGGAATCGGAACTTCCGGGTTCGGGTTTGGGTTTTGAGTTGGGTAATCGGGTGGATTGGGAGAATGGCAAGAAGAGTCATCACCGGAGCATTTGTGAGATTTACGGACGCCATGGCGTAAGAAGCTGAAGCCGAGGACGAGGCCGGTGATGGCGAGGATAGTGATGACGAAGATGAAGATCTTGGTGGCTTTGCCCACATAGCACATTTTGAGGGGGGTGATTAGGGAGAAGTAATGGGGTGACTTTTGGGTTTGTTTGGGGTGACTTTTGTTATGTTTGTGTTTGTGTCATGGATTGTTGTCGTTGTTGCTGTTGTTGTTGATGATGGGTTTGGGAGTGAAGAGGAGAGTGAAGATGAGGGGGAAATGTGAGAGGGCATTTGGTGGTGGGTGTTGTGTTGGGGTAGAGTTAAGAGGTAGAGTCGTATCGCACGTGATAGGCAATTAAGAAGGGGTTTTAATGATGTGCATACATCGAAGCAGACTAAGCTCAGGTGGTAGTTAGTTCCATTCAAGCTCTGTGTCTCCATTGAGATTTTTTTTTTTTTTTTTTTTGGTGGAAAAGTTTATAAGAATTCCGATTTCCAAACTGTTGTGAATTGAAGTTATTAGTGAGGAAATTGGGTAGATCATGATCCTAGGAGATCCCCTTATTCTAAAAGTCATACGAATGGGTATATTTGAAAATATAGTGATTTCTTTTCAGTAATCAAAGTGTTATTTTAAGGGAATCTTAGGTTTTAGAAGAACGATATAGGTCATGTTTGGCCTAGTTTTTAAAAAACGATTTCTATTTCTATAATGGAATTTCTTAGAAACAGTTTTTGAAGAAATTTGATAGTGTTTGGTAAACTATTATAAAAGTGTTTTTGTGAAATAAAAACTGTTTGGTGGAGATGTGTGCCCTAATTTGTGAAGATTTAGCGCGCATAAACTCTTTTTTTGTTTCTCAGGAATTAAAAGTTGTTTCTACAAAATAAGTGTTTGGCCCACTTTTTGTTTCTTAGGCCCATAAACAGTTTGAGAAGTTGGGCCAAACAGTACCATAGTGTTCATATGAGTCTTCAACCATTTCTCTGTAATTCTTTCTGTACCACTACATTTTCCCATAAAAAAAGGGGAGATTTTAGAGAGAGATAGAGGATAGGTGATCCTCAAGTCATTCAAACTTTTCCGATGGGAAATGTATGGGGTTGGAACCAAACTCCGGTTGGGTGAGATTTCCTTTTATACTAGACGTGCAAATAATTTACTGCTACTTTTTACCATTCCTATTTGAGTTATGAGAGAGAACTTATTTTTTTCCTTGTGCCAGTGCCATTGTTTCCTCTTGTTATTATTAATTGAAGGGGGAAAGACCAACTACCTATAACTTGATATAGTTGAGCATTACCATACTAGTAACCTTCGTTATGAAAGGTAGTTCCGTTAGCTGATTGTCTTCATCTGACTCTCTATTATATTATTATTTTTTTCTTTTCTTTGTCGTAAAAATTTATAAGAATTTCAAACTTGAGCACTGTAAGGTTCAGTTAATTAAGTGATTAAGGAACCTCTTGAAAAGGAAAAAAAACAGTGCTAATGCGGAAACTTACCAGATTATGGTCTTTCCTAAGATTTCTATTGTTTATATACCATCGAATTGGAGGAGCACTTCTTTGTTAATTTTTAATGTTTAACCTTTTTGTTAGTTGTTAGCTATTGGAATTTAGGAGTACACTATAATACAATAATCTAAGTCGTTCATAATGCTTAGGCTAATCAGAGCAGTTAATGGTGTGGCAATTGAATTGTCTGATAAAATTATGAATGAAATTTTTGGATATCTTAATGGACGAGTTCTTAGGGTGTGTTTCGAATTCAAATTTAATCTCAAAGGCATTTCAAGGGCTAAGTGAGAAAATTGGGTAGATCATGAATATGATCCTAGGAGATCCCCTTAACTCATTCGAGTGTGTATATTTGAAAATATATTTACTTCTTTTCTGTGGTCAAAATGTTAAAGTGACTATTTCAATGACCAATCTTTTTTTTGGATTTATGTATGTATCTCTCTGTATCATTATATTTTTCCATAAAATTAGGGGAGATCATGGAGAGAGAATACGTAGGTGGTCTCCAGGTTCATTTAAACTTTTTGCGAGAGAAAATGCATGGGACTGGAACCAAATCAGATTGGGCAAGATTTATTTTTACTAGAAGCGCAAATAAATTGCTGGCAACTTTTACCATTCCTAATGGAGCTACCAGAGAGAATTTATTGTTGCCTTGTACTAGTGCCATATATTCTTTCAATGGCAAAAGGGGCAACCATCTATGATTTCGTCTTTAGTTGGGTGTTACATACTAGTAACCCCTATATGGAAGAAATTGTCTTCACTAGCTCTCTATATTTTTTTCCTTTCTTTTTCGTAAGTATTTATAAGAATTTCAAGCTTGAACATTGTTAGGTTCAGTTAAGTGATTAAATGAGCCCCTTGAAAAGAAAAAAAGGTGCAAATGAGGAAACTTGCCAAATCATGGTCTTTCTTAAAATTTCTATTGTTTTATACGCCATTGTATTGGAAGAGCACTTCTGTATTTAATTATAGTATTTTTTAGGATGCTTATTTGTTGGTTGTCAGCCATTGAAATATAGGTCTGATCACAATAATGTAATGATGTTAACTGTTAATAATAATTAAAAAAATAATAATTAGGCTACATTAATGATGTGAAAATTGAATTGTCTGATGAAAAATTGAATATTAGATAGCCTGATGGACTGATTGGATCATGAAGACTTGAACAGAAGGAATGACTCTTCACATTATTCTAGTAGTATGAGGTATACATACTTGCATTAGTTGATTTGATACAGTTTAGAAATTTTAACAATTTAGTAGGGAATTAGATATCAATCTAGATCTATTAGGAGATAAATGATTGATTGAGCCTCCAATCATCAGTTTAAACTTTTGGTTGAATTGGTTCCTTCACATAGTATCAGAGTTTCAATGACTAAAAGGTTTTGAGTTCAAATCCTGGTAACCAATTAGCTCCTGTAGTTGCGCCCATGATCCATGGGGGCATATTAGGAGATAAATGATTGATTAAGTCTCTTTTGGTTGGTTCATTTACAAAATTATAATCTCAATGATGAAGATAAAATTGTTTGAATGATCTTGTATGAATAAATCTTCTAAGATTATGTTTTTNAATGTGATACAATAATAGGGGAGAGGGGAATTGAACCTGGGATCTAATGTACCCAAAGCCTCAATTTTAACCACTAGCTCTTGGACATTTTGACTTTAAAGGTCAAAGTCTACGAACTTTGACCATTATTTTATGGATAATAATATAATGATGTATAAAGTAAAAATATGATTTTTAGATTCATATTAAGTAGTATTTTCAAAATATCATTTTGTTATAACTTTTCAATTTACATAATTGTAATTATCAATGGTCAAAGTGTTATCTTGTAGACTGTACAAATCAGAATGTTCAAGTTATTTGAGGACGGAGAGAGTAGTTTCACGATTCAGGTTCAGGTACGAACATAACTTATATGCAAACTATGCGAATTAACGATCTCATCCATTGATTTTGAGATTCAACGGCCCACATCTGAAAAAAGAAAACACATGCGCCCCATGCATTTGTGTGTTTTCATTTTGTGATATGGGCCGCCGTTGGATCTCAAAATCAATCGCCTATATCTGTAGTTCGTATAGTTCACATATATGTTTAGTTCGAACTAAAACTTGAATCATAGTTTCACGTCTATGCTAAACTATTAAAACTCGATTTGTGTTTGCCACGTGTCACTTTCTTGAGTGACATGACATGTGTCGTAATCTCATTAGCAATGATTCGAACTCATGACTTTAAGGTTATCAAC
>BSSO01003188.1:0-17113 GCA_030267885.1 Mesembryanthemum crystallinum | reverse complement strand
AAAAAAAGACAACAGACAAATCTGCACTATTATGGATGATATGATGGGTAATAAGTTTTAAAAGCTCACAAGTTGGGAATATTCTGATTTAGATATTGAGAAATTACCTCCCCTTAATCCTTGAGTGGTAAATCTGGGGTATTTATGATACTATGCTTACTATCTAACTTCTGCTGATAATAGGTATCTGAATCATGATCTTGACATCCTTTTAATGAATTAGTGTCCCTATTTTATGCGTATGCATGCATTTATGGAATTATGGATGACAGGAGAACCTAGTGCCTGAGATAGCTCACTGAAAAGGGGGCCTGGTGCTGATACTTTGGTTAACTTTAAGGGTCACAGTTAGGCATGAAAATTGGAACATTGCTTGTGTAGGTTTCATGATAGCATGAAGATTAAGACTAGAGTCTGTCATCCTGTTTTGTTTCAATGATGACTTGGTACTTGAGTATGATTATTGGTTGTAGGTGGCTAGGATTCTAGGCTAATACTATTGATTTTGTCAGGTCTGAAACACAGCTTACTAAGCTGGTCGTTTTTAAGCCCTGAGACATAATGCAGTTTAAGTTAAATTGTTTATTGTGCATTTGTGTGACAATATCTATGTCGAAACAGGTGCTTGCAGTTTCACGGGTTATGGTGGCATGGCAACCTATTGGCATTTCGATGGGTGTTTACGACATGTGTCACAGGTATATGGGGATTAGTTATTTATTTTGTATGCAATAATCATTTCCAATACTTTAACCTGACTTTACATGGATATTATTATTTTGAAGGTATTTGAAAGAGCGGAGACAGTTCGGTGCTCCATTGGCTGCTTTCCAAATAAACCAGCAAAAACTTGTCAGGATGCTGGGTAATGTTCAGGCTATGTTCCTTGTTGGCTGGCGCCTCTGTAAATTATACGAGAGTGGGAAAATGACACCTGGTCATGCAAGCTTGGGAAAGGTGAAATTGGGTTAAAAAAACCAAAGAATTTTTGATGTCTTTTAGACTATTTTCTCTTGACAAGTTCATTTAACGAATATTTCAGGCATGGATAACCGAGAAGGCAAGGGAGACAGTTGCTCTTGGCCGAGAATTACTTGGAGGCAATGGAATCCTTGCAGATTTCCATGTTGCAAAGGTTTTTCCTTCTCCTATGTTTCTGTATTATGCCTTTTCTGCACGTCATATGGTTTATGAAGTTTAGAGAGAAACTGGTTTATATTTGCTTCTTTTTCTTGGTAATTTATGAAGGAAATGTGAATTTTTTTGATGCTACCGATTGCAGCAATTTAAGCAAATAACCGCTAATAGAACATATAGATGTTTTTTGTCTTCTAGCTCAAGGGTTATTATTTAAAAATTAAAGCTTCATCTATAGTAAGCTCTATCGTTGTGACATAATTAAGGCTCACTAAAGTATGTGGAGAAGAGACTAACATTTTCAATCAAATGTGTATTCTTGATCAATGCTCACTTGCCTGAGAAAGGCTTATCACAGTAGAGATTGCTGCTTCCTCTATTTGATCAAAGAATTCTATGTACCATAAATCATGCATTGCCTCTCTCATTTCCTATCTAGGAATAACTATAGCTAACTACCTTTTTTGATGTCTTGCGTCTGCATTCCGATGTGGGTGGAACTCTGAATAATTGTCCTGGCTTGGATTTCCTCCATGTTTCACTCAGTTCATATGAAAAGTCTGATTAGGGAAGTTACTGAAGCATAACTGCTCCGTTAATCAAATATAAAATAAGCAAGGCATTTTGCTTCTCTTGAGAGTTGAGGGGTTGAAAAGTAATTCAGGCCTGCTTGATATTGGCCTCTTCTGGTTCTGTTTGCTGAACATATCCATCTTGTGTATGGACATCTTATATAACGTGAATTCTATTGAATTTCAAGTCCTTTAGGATTTTATTTATGTACTCATATTCTTAATCCAAGGCATTACCCTAATTGTTGTCTTCCTTATTTCTCTCCTGTGCAATGGTGTCATCTGCTGCATGATTGTTGGTTTAATTGGCATGCAAAATCAATTACCAATGCTGCCTTAAGAGAAGAAAGAAGCATTGTACTTTCCTCTGTGATCAATTGTTCTAGTTTCAAAGAAGTCTTCAGTTGGATTTTTACTTCTTACTAGGAATATGATTGTAGTTTTATCCCTACTAGCCGATTGCAATACCAATGTCTACAATACATGATTTGTGATAGATAGTAGGTGTCTGACACAGGCAAGAGGGTATGTCTCTCCCAGTCAGACCTGAGTCCATGCCAGTCATAGTAGAGGTTGAGAAGGATATGCTTATCTTTTCGTATGAGTTCCGTGGGGTCCTGTGTTAGAAGTGGAAGGGGCTTTTTTTTTTTGGGCAAGATCATGGCGAATCAATAGATCCTCAGTGTAGCCTTCTTTTGTGCGCATAACTTTATAGATTACATATTTCAGTTTATTTTGATATACTGAGTACCTGTGTCAGCTGGATTGATCATTATCCCAGCCCCAAGCAACATAGGCTTTGCCGCTTTGGATAGTATCATTATGATTGGTCAATTTCCATCACCAGTGTCTTGATTGTTCAGCTGGTATATGTTGTTCTTTATAGGGTTTCGTTTCCACAATTGATCTCATTTTGACTTTATTTATCTCCTTGATATGAATTCCAGGCTTTCTGTGACCTAGAGCCCATTTACACATACGAAGGGACCTATGATATCAACACATTGGTGACAGCTAGAGAAGTTACCGGTATTGCCAGCTTCAAACCAGCTGCAAGGAGTCGTCTATGAGGTAAACACTCAGCTCTGCTTGTCCTGTTTGTTGTCCTGTTTGTTTTTCTGTTTTATGTTTTTCTGTTAAGCCAGTGCATCTAAAGTGATCATGGAAGAAGAATGACATAGTCTGAGTATGAAAACACATAACCCAGTTGAGTAATTCTGATTTGGAATGCAGAACAGAAGCTAAACATTTGGATGCAATGCCATATATGTGCAAAGGGAGCCTGACGAAAGTTAAAATAAACAAGTTGTTGTATGGATAAATGAAAAGGTCTGTTGTAATATACAGTGAAAAACCTTGTGTTGGTGTAATGGAAGTATTCAATGAGTAAAATGATTCCCCTTTTATAGTTCTGAATAAAAATGTAGCAATCATCTGTAAACTGTAAATGAATCGGAAATGGGAGCAGCAACTTCATAGTAATTATTGTTTAGCAGTGAATAGTTTCATATGACACACACCACTGTATTAGCTATTCTGTTTGTGATTCATTTCGCATGGAAGTTGATCACTGTGATTTATTTGTCATAGTTTCAATGGATAATTTTGCCCTTTTTTTTTTTTCTAAAAGGAAAAAGTTCTCACTATTAGAATGTCGACCGACATTGAAGTTGAAAATAATCGCTAGAATATGATAGATCGAGGTTTGAAGCTCATACATTCTCTTATCCTGTGTTAGTCAGCTAATGCAGGGACTGTTTTCGATCAAGTGAGCCTGGCAAACAGGTCAGTCATGTTGGGGTGGGGTTTAATAATTTCGGGTTCGTTTGGTTGGTCTTAGGGTCGAGTCAAATTTACTGGTTAGAAAATGTCTATTTTTTCGGATTCAGTGCATGTCGGACAGCAATAGGTCGGTTTTCGGGTTTGGTCAATTTTACCAAGACACGAGATCCATGGAAACACATTTAGAAAAAGAATAGCTATGCTGAGAGAAATTTTCTTATTGAGAAGGAGAAATGGCAATAATACTGCAAGAGATTTGGTTAGAGGGTAATATGAGTGTCTCAAAATTTTTGGTAAGATGTAGTAGCCACTAGCCACTTAAGAGTCGAGTCCGAAGGTAAGTAGACTACCAGAACACTGCTAATATGAATGTATCTAGCTCATCTACCTTCTCTGGAGAGCAAGAATGTTGATGTTCTCAATCAAATTTCTTGGAGACTTGACTTCATTTGCTAATAAGATTTTTTGGTTCAGATTAGCTGAATGAATGGTCCTATTTACATGTCAAGGTAGGTTACAGGAAATGGATTCTACATGTCAATGTGGCTGTGTTTACCATAAGTACCTGTTAACAGAATAACAGAAAGTAAGCTGTGATCAGTTTAAGTACATATGTTCTCTTCAGATGATTTTTATTTTAATTTCTTGGTCCTGTTGAGTTTTTTTCTTTTTTCCTTATTTGTTTTCGTGTTGAATTTTGTACAATTTTCTTGATTTTACTGATTCAGGTTCAAGTTAGTTCAGTTTTTGTTGAAACTAACAAAAACGATAAGAAGAGAGCATACCCAGAATTTATACCTCATACTACGTGAAATTTAAAAGCCCTAAATATGCCAAGAAGGTGACAACCATATATTATTGTACATATACATATCATACACAACCAGGAAAAAAACACACAAACATTATGTTACAAACCCACCACTATTGTTGAAGTTGAGAAACTACTCAAAGTTTATGTTACACTCAGTGTTGAGACTCTACTCAAAAGTTTGTGTTACACTCACTCTTGCTCTCTTGAGCAAGATGATCTCTTTGCATCCCCAACCTCCTCATGCCCCGCTGCAGTTGCATAGCGGCTGCCAGGAACTTCAGGCACTGGGCTGGGTTCAGAATGTCGACCACTTTGGCTGCGGTTGTCACCCTCAGTGAGTCGGCATTGGCCACCAACTCCCCGAGCGCCAATTTCAGCCACTCCATCGTCTCATCCGTCGCTGTTGGGTGCTGCTCGTCAAGATGCCTGGTGCCCCTGATCACCACGTCCCTTAATGGTGGTATTGCAATGTTTTCTTGTAATGTCGCCAGTTCACTTGCCACCCCTTTTTCCTCCACCCTCGTCTCTCTTTTCAACCTGGTCCCATATTAGGGGAGGCCGTGGTGAGAAACTGATTCATCCAGCAGCTTCTGCATCTACGCTCCTTTTTTTTTTTTTTTTCTTTTCTTTTTGAGATAAATATATATATTTTTTTCTATAAATCAAAGTGGTTTATTTACCAGGTTTTCTTTTAAGGAAGTAGGGGATAAAAAAAGAATTCCTATATACAATGTTTTTAACAATAAAAATCAAATATTTACTCATGGTAAGGGACCCATGGTTGTCACATTAAGGACATTTAACAATTTTTCTTTATTTTTTATTAGTATTATTGAAATGGAAAGAGCTAAGCTCAAATCATAAGAGGTCGAAGCTTAAATATTCGTGAAAAGACTGACCACACCTAATAGAGACAAAGCTGATACCACCCAAGTATGCAAGGTAAAATCAAACATCATATCAGCTTAATAGCTTCTGATTTCAATCACTTTTTCAGTCTTATGATACTAATTTTACAACAAATTTTATATTTGATACCAAATTGAACGTATAAGGTATCTTGTTAGTTATTTGTGCCAAACTGATATATAGTCTAATAAGAGTATAGGACACCTAATACTCTTAGAAATCACTTGCCAACATATGGCACCATTATAACCACATAGGATATTTATACATGTATAATAATAGTACTAGTATTCAAAGAGTATGCTTTGGTATCAAATGTTGTAACTTGTGTCCAAATTGGTGCATTCGTGCTGCCAAAGCTTTTCAATTGCGTTAAAAAGTAGAGCGTCATCCATACTATAGAAAGAGAGAGAGAGAGAGAGAGAGAGAGATGGGTTGATTGAAGGACCACGGTCTAGCCCAGAAGACGACAAGCAAGAGCAGCAGCAACCAAGCAATCAAAGAGATTAATAGTTGGGGTACCCCACAGTTCTCTTCAACTCCATTCGTATCCTAAAGCCTAACTCGTTGTAACTTGTCCCCAAACCTTATCCCCCTCTCCAAATGCTGTCCTCGTTGTCATACTGTATTTAGTTCAGTCCAGTTCAATTTCATAATTTACTTTTTATCTCATGTCGGAGTACTATTTATTCAGTTTACCTTGATCTAGTTCGATTCAATTGACTTCGTAATAATTCAGTTGAGATGGATAGAGTCTATCTAGTAAGTCACTTCTATTGGAAAGAAGAAAATACATCACAAATACCTAATTATTTATTAGGTAACCTAAGATTATTGTTTGTTTCTAATAAACACACGATAGTCTACTCCAAACACTTCCAAAATAGTCTATGTAATACACCTGGTAAAGGTTGTTTTTTTTAAAAAATATAATGGAGTAAATAGTATATTGACAAAGTTTACCATGAAATTTTTAGGAATTCCATTACAAATTGTAGGACACACTAAATATATTGGATTATTATTATTAGGAGATAAAATAATTGATTAGGACTCATCCATTAGTTTAAACTTTTGGTTGAGTTGTTCCTTCACAGTCATCACTTGGAGTATTTTATAATGGCTTCAAAATATTCTTTGAGAACGAGATTACTTTTTCCTTATCCATGTGCTTTTTTCATCCATCATATTCTTTCTCGCCCTCAATTTTCATATTTGGTTTGTATATTTCACTTCTTTTAGAAGTACAAGCATAATTATTTAATATTTCAGACATTTTAAAATATATAGTATAAGCTTAACTAGTAATGAATTAAGAAGATTATGGGGGCAATATTTGTTTTAAAACAAGGCAATCAAACTTAGAATAAAAAAAAATGATAAGTTAATTGGTATATAAGTGTACTAGGGGCAAAAATAATGGACTTTGATTCGTGAGTTTAAATTTGCATGGGTGAGTTAATAAAGATTTAAAAGTCTTTGGGTAATCGTAGAAATTAAAGATTTAATTTGATTGCNTGTGCTTATAGTTCCTTACTTAATTTTCAAAATTGTCAAAAAAAAAAAAAAACTGAAAATCACAATAATTGATTTTCAGTCTTTTGAAAACTGGAAATATAAACTAAAAACCATCCTAAACAAAGCCGTAGAGTGTGTGTTCAGTTCAAGAAAACCGTGGCACATTTTTAGAGATTTTTCAAAGAAAATAAGGAGTTCGAAAAACATGTTCAACATAAACATTGCCTATTACTATGTGTCTTCTAAGACGACACTTTATAAGTAAATTGTTTTACAAATTGTAGTAATAAAAAACTAATTTTTTGTAGTAAAAATTATAAAATCTTTTACTATATCAAATACTATGTTCTACTACAACTCGTATTATTTTGTTTGACTACGTACAAGTCGTTATTTTTAGGTGTCTTATGAGAAGACATGTATCATTGCTCATAAAGGTTTGTGAGAACGATGTAACACCATAAATGGTGGTTTTGTCACATTCACACATAGTATATGATGAATGATGACGTGTGTACATTAAATATGCACTAGAGCAGTATGGATTGAGAATAGAATAGCTACCTGTGAAGGGCCATAGTTTGGTGAGGGGAGAGGTCAGGGACCGAGTCAGCAACGAGTTGGAGAAGAACACTGGGTCTAAACCCGGTGATCCAGAAGAAGGCACATTCCAAGGGTGACAGCCACGCTTGGGTAAAGAGGGAGAACACATTAAGCTGCGCAGCACGTGACTTGTGCTCATAGTACTCCTCAAATTGCCCCATTGCACGTGCTATCAGCTCCCCCTCCGCCACCTCCGTGGTCGACCCTCCGGCCTTTGTTTCTGCCGTTAACGCGATGATCTCGGTGAGGAGCTCGTCCTGGCGGCGGTACCACCCTTGAAGGAACCCCTCAAAGGAGTAAGGGGTGGTGGTAGTAGTAGTATTTGTAGATGAAGATAAGGTAGTAGTAGTGCCACTTTGCATGTTTGATGAGTATTATTACTTGGCCTTATTTTTCTGGGTTTGAGGCCTTGAGGGAAGGGAAGATACAAGCGTCATCAGGAGTAGTAGTGACTCTCGTAAGCAGCCATCGAGGAGTAATACATCTATATCTACCTACTTATTACCTGTGGGCGGATCTACGATTTTTTTTAAGAACGAATCGGTATTCCATTCTACATTTTAACATTTATCGCCTCTTGTTTACGAAGTCCACTAATGACTCCACTAATAACGTGGACTTATAGAAGGTACGCTAAAAACTTTAACCTAGTAAAATTTAACAAGGTGTAATGATATTTGTTTTTCTTTTGGGTATACTTATAGGACTTTATTAGATCCGTCCCTAGACCCCCTGCCACTTACCACTTCACTCTAATCTGTAAGACGTTTAGTAAGAATCTACTCCTTCAAATCTGGGCCAATTGTGTGTCCATGTGCGTTAGAAAGATCTAGAAAGCGGAGGATTGTGTTGGGATGAGGTGGAAGGCATGACGCAAGGATTGCTAAGGGATCAAAACAACGTTAAGACGAGAGACAGACTGAGCACTATAAGCTGGCAAATACTATGTATATAAACATTTGAGCAAAAATGGAGACTTTAGTTGGTAAAATTCTCAATTTTCTAACTTTCAGATTAGGGATTCGAGTCTCATTCCCCCATAGTTTTTAAGTGAGTCCGATTTTCTTAATTATATATGAAAAAAAGTACATAAATATTTGTATGATTATGTTTGGAGATGGATTATTTGGTTAGTTTTTTTTAGTAACTTTTCGGAGAAGGTTGAATGTGAGGTATTCTAAACACCAATCCCCCATAGCTTATGTACGGAGTTACTGCCTAATGGCTTGTGATTGGCAGATTTAGCTTCAACATGTTTATCGCGAGGGTAATAAAGTTGTAGATGCCATAGCTAAAGCGTAAGTTTCAATTGAGAATGGAGGGAGTATATGACGGATCTGTTCTATTTTTAGTCCCCACCTAGTCAGCCTGAAGTAGCCCTCAAGCTTGGACCCATATGGGTTGAACGGGACAATTTGAATGGGCCTCCCTTACCTGTACTCCCAAAGTTGGGGTAGGGCCAATACTCGAACAATGTTTGCCTCCTTATGTAGATAACTACTACTCCTAGTTTTGCTCATTTTTTTTCTTTTTCTCCTAGTTTTGCTCATAGTAAAAGATAAAGAGCATGAAAAAGATCCAAAAATAAAAATAAATTTAGATTAAGAGCATGAATAATATCATGGACTTTTGAGGCAATAAAACATTCAGAACATCACCAAGCTAGGTAAACTGAGATTCAATTTGTAACATATACATATAGGAAAACCATTAACATAACAATTATGATTGAGAATACTTTTTTTTTTTTTTTTTTTNGGGATGGGAATAAATATTCTTGTTCTGTAACATCACCTTTGACAATAATATAGTAATCCACTCTAAATCTTAAAAAGCCCTTAAAATCACCTAGCTAGAGACTAAATGACTAATAATTATACAATACCAGGGAAAAAAAACCTCTCAATATTCTATGTTATAAACCCAAATGTGTACTATGTTTCTCTCTGTTACTATTAATCTCACTGACCAAGATAATCTCTTTGCATCCCCAAACTCCTCATGCCCTGTTGTAGCCGGATAGCAGCTGCTAGGAACCTTAAACACTGGTCCGGACTCAAAATGTCGACCACTTTGGCCGCTGTTGTTGCCCTCAATGAGTCAGCATCGGCCACCACCGCCTCGAGCATCGACCTCAGCCAATCCATTGATTCCCTCGTAGTTGATGAGTACCGCTCGTCGCCATCCCTCCCGGCATTAATCAGCACACCCATCAGTGGTGGGGCTGCTATGTTCTCTTGTATCCTCGCTAATTCTTCCGTCACTCGTTTTTCCTCTACCCTTGTCTCTCTTTTCAACCTGTAGGTGAGGTCCGATAAAGAAGGTTAGAGCAATGGTATAGGTCTCCATTGGTGAGAGATCGAGGTTTTCTATTAGCACTTACTAAATACAGGGGAATTTCACAAAAAATAAAAGAAAATAGGAGAATTTGCATTTTGACGTCTAAACTATTTTCGGGTTGCAAAAGATAATCTCAATTCACTATTTGTGCGTAATAATCTTACCTATCACTTTGGTTGCAACGCAGGCACCAACATTTCACTATTTGTGCGTAATAATCTGACCTATCACTTTGGTTGCAACGCAGGCACCAACATTTCAATATTTGTGTGTAATAATTTGACCTATCACTTTGGTTGCAATGCAGTCACCAACCTTGACGACTTTAGCCTTCCCGTATAAAATTTCACATGATGAATTAAATTGGCAACCTTGGTTCAATTTATTATCCCTTTTGTTGGGAGTTCAACTTAAGGATTATCACAGCAATAAGGCTAACGTCATCAACATTGGTGCACACATTGCAACCAAAGTGATAGTCTGGATTATTACACACAAATAGTGAAGTTGGGATTATGTTCAACAACCCGGACATAGTTTGGATTATGCAAAACAAATTTTCTAATAAAATAAAGAAAGATGTAAAGAAAAATAAACTAAGGATACATTTATCGTCTTCATGCTACACATAGAATTAACTTAATTTTTATCTTAATTTTTATTTATTTATTTATTTTTGGATCATATCCGTGCAACCTTACAATTACTGAAGTTTTCAAGTATGCCAAAACTGGACCATCATCATTCATCAGCCAATATGCCAAAGATCAAAGGAAAACAGAAGAAGAAAAGAATAACCTAACCTAATTAAGAAGCAAACAAACAAATTAAACAAGAGCAACAATCATCAGATATACATACGGGACCCACAACCACAAAGGTTAGCTATGAGTATGACTGACTGCATCATTGCTTACCTTAACATTTTTGGCCACCTTCAACTTCAGTCGTCTACTATATACTCCTATGTCTAACTTATTATTCGTCATCAATCATCACCACCTCCTTCCAAACCAATGAATTACTATGTGAGTTACGAAAAACAAAGCGTAACCTTCTTTAAAGAACGGAAGGAGTATTAGATAGTTTAAGATTAAAACCATTTTTTACAGTAAAATCCACTCAAACACCTACAAAAATATAAATAACAGAAAATAATAACCACCTATTTAATTGAGACGAAGGTCTTACTAATCATGATCTCCTCTCCTCTCTACCACGTTTTCCTCCAAAAAGTAAGACCTTCGTCTCACCAACGACGATCAATAACTTTTTCTCCCACAATAATAAAACCTATTTCATTGCAAAATATAAAATTTTGAGGATCTGAAAAATATAACAAGATTGATAGATATATAGATCTATAAACAAGGAAAAAAATATTAATTGCTATTTACTTTGTTTATCTTTTTCTTCAAAAGATTTTAGCCATTTTAAAATTCATTAAAACAGAATTTGGAGGCCTAGACGTGTGTCGAGGCCTTGTAGTGATCTGATCAACAAATAAAAGACCCTTATTTTCTATCAGGGGCTCTATCGAGCTAGGTTTGGACACCTGGTCTTCAAATTTCGTTGTCTCACCTCAAATGTATGTACGGACAATTCGGGAAGGATCGTGTATCCGTACCGGATTCTTATTGGAAACTTGTATAAGATATCCATTTCACATGAATTCAAAGTATATTTAGTATAAAAATAGAATTTTCACGTTTCCTTGTCCTTATATTCCATGTCCGTATCCATGCAATATTTTAGGTCTCACATTTTCTCTTCTCTGTGACTTATAAAAGGTGATCTCTATTGCTCATGCTCTAAACAGACAAAAAAATTTATTATACAATACAGGATCAATGTTCACTTCTCTCATAAGATAAGGTCATATATATTTTTGAAAACTTTGAAATGGGCACGCACCACAACATTTTTACGACCATTAAACCTGAATCATCTAATAATTTCTCATGAATTTTAAAGAAAATGCTATATATCAATTAGTAGCCTATATCTCAAATAAATTGTAGTCAAAGTTAATATATCACAAATAATCTGTGACGGAAGAAGTAACAATACCTGTCCAAAACCCGAGTTTGATCAGAGGAAAGGTCATGGACCGAGTCAGCAACGAGTTGGAGCAAAACACCGGGTTTAAACCCGGTGATCCAGAAGAAGGCACATTCAAAGGAAGAGCACCACGTGGGGGAGAAAAGATCAAAAACATTATGATGTGCAACACGTGACTTGTGTTCATAGTACTCCTCGAAGTGTCCCAGGACACGTGTTATCAATTCCGTGGTCTGTCCTCCTCCGTCGTCCGCCGCCGCCGCGGCCGCCCCTTCGGTCTTCCCTTGGGCGGCCGCTTCGGTGGCGGCCGCGATGTCGGCGAGGAGCTGATCCTGGCGGCGGAACCACCCCTGAAGGAACCCCTGGAAGGAGTAATTAGAGGTGCAAGTGCTAGTTGTTGAAGAGGAAGAAGAAGAGTTATTTCCAGTTTGCATGGTTTTTGTTTTTTTTGGTTGTATTAGTTGGCTTAGTTTCCCTAAGGTTGAGGAAAGCTAAGGAGAGTTACAAGCGTCAAGTGTGAGGAGTGACTAGTAAGCAAGCAAATGAGGAGTGAGGAGAGAGAAATATATATAGTATGTTTAGTATTGAATGTAGTGTGATTTTAGTTGTCAAAAAATGGGATCTTTTTTATACGGTTTGCATGTGCTTGCGTGTGCGGGTGCGTGAGAGAGATAAAGATTGAGAAGGATGATTGATTTTATTGGACAAAAACTTTATAACATAGATGAGCACTACTATTTAGGTTGGTTATTGTGGTAACACCATCAATATATCTATGAATCTAATCAATCATGTACTTAGATATTTAGGAGGTTTTGTATTTTATACAATTAGCTAGATAGATTTGGTTTTAAGGGAAGTGAAAAGAGTTGTTATCTTGATGCATGATAATATTTTAGTATAGAAGTTAACCTTTTAAAAACATACTGTTGGATAATGATATGCTTAACTATTGGAGAATCACTTGATATTGTCTAACGTATTTAGTATTGTGCATCGATGTTATTATTAACTTTAATGACATAAATCCCATTGTTAATTTGATAGCTAAATATTTGTTTTCAAAAATTCTTTTAAGTACATTTCCACATTTAGCAGGGGTTTTGATAATATAAATAATAGTTACTTCAATATGTTAAACATGGTCTTAGGTTCAAGTTCCCTTAAATATGATCCGAATTGTATTGTTGAGCTTGTTAGCAACGACGTCTATACTGCTGATGTGATCTGTTGATTGCTGAATTTGTTGTTGGACTCTTTTAGCAATAATGTTTTCTTTTTTTCCGTAAGCTGCGTTAATTCATTTCTTTTTTTCTTTTTTTTGATTGTTGTGAGTATCTTAGATTTAAAATAAAATAAATAAATTTTAGGACAAAAAAAAAAAATTAGATTTTTACTTGATTATAATTAGCTACTTCCTTCATCCCTTCTATAAGTGTTGTTTTAAGGTTTTACACAAACTTGAATAAAATAACGTAATCTTTGTATAGGTTTTGGGCCGAATGTACTCTTAAATCTTAATGTTATACATATTGATCAAGATTGAAAGAGAACAAAGTTGCTAAAATATGCTTATTTTAATCAACACATGAAATTTAAATAGGATGGTTTCTTTTAGGAATTGGTTCCTTATTATTTGGTATTAGCTAAAGAGAACCTCATAATCCACGGTGTAGTGTAATTGATGTACACTAGAAGGACTCAAGAGGGGGGTGAATTGAGTCCTTGAACAAGTTGGATATTTTTCGAACTTGAATCAAAGTGGTTCAGTTCTGATGGAACTGTTCCACTGAAAAGCGGCAAATAAGAGACGCCAAATAGAACTTAGTATTTAGCGTGTAAAACCCCTCAAACTAATGAGAGTAAAAACCACGACTCCGTAGGGATTTTGTCAACACTACTTCTCTTATTAAGCAGCACTGTTTGATTACAAGTAATCACTCTTAGATCTCACTCAATACCTAACACCCATACAAGTTAACCCCAACTTGTATCACCCCTTCAAGTACCTCTACTTGAAGCTAAGAACAGAAAATGTGTTTCCCGTAAAGAAGAATTACAAGAGTAATCCTACGTGCTAAGATAAGCAAGGANAACCCCAACTTGTATCACCCCTTCAAGTACCTCTACTTGAAGCTAAGAACAGAAAATGTGTTTCCCAAAAGAAGAATTACAAGAGTAATCCTACGTGCTAAGATAAGCAAGGAAGATTCAAGTCACACCTCTCAAGTATGGAACAATTTCAGCACTTGAAAATACTCAGATGAAGAACGTGTGCTTTTTACAAGTGATTATGAGCTCTCAATCAGTAAGGACATGATTTCTCAATAGAAGCACTTCAGAGCAACCTAATACACATCTCATTATATAGACGTGTATATGGTAGCCTTATTAGTCAAGCAATATTCACAAATAGTGTCTAGGTACATAGTAGAGTTTTATGTACACTAGAACTCCAAAAATATAGTTATTAAAAATTAGCCAACTATTTAGGAATTCTGCTTATGAGATACAATCAGAAGATACTCCAAAATATTAAGTCAAAAGGGCTAACTAACAGATAATATATTGCCAACTAAATAAGATATGGCAATCCTTATCTCTTAGCAATTTTAGGAAGGTTGGTATCTTATGGAATTCTTTTTTTCCAAGGAAAACAATAATTCCTAAAATCCTTGACTGATTTTATCTCATAATAAACTTGACTCAATTATATGCAAATATTTTGCAGAAGATTACTCATAAGAATAATCGAAAATATTCCCATATAATTCATTGCCAAAATACGTCCAGCTCTTACTGTCTAGATGGAACAGGTGCTCACCGTGGAACTGTTCCATCAACAGTCAACACAGCTCATAACCATAAGCACATAGGTTCCATACTCAATCAAACGTGACTCTAATCTATCCAAGGCATATATAGCACTTACACTAAGTCTAAACATACAGAATTGAAGCTCTACTATCAAAGACTTCTTGCTTCACTTGATCTTCAATATGCACCAAGGTTCAACCATCAACAACTTGGTTAACCTTCAAAACAACAAGCAAAGTTGCAATACATTAGCACACAATTAAGCTTACATGTTTGTTATCATCAAAACCAATAACTCAACAAATTCCCCCCTTTTGATGATGTCAAACATGTGTGCTCCATAACTCAAATCAAACACAAGCTAAGTGTGCAAGAATACTACCTCATGTGTGAAACAATTTCTTAGGAACAGTTCTCCCTAAGAACTCGCTTCACCTGACTAGCTGTTCATATCAGCATATCTAAACCAACTCATACTTACATCCATCTTGTGAGAGACTTTCCAAGGGATTTCCAGCAACAAGGACATTAGACCATAATCAACCAAATTTTTATCACCAAGACCAAGTTAGAATGGAGAACAAGTATGCTACTCGTCCATGGAGAACGGGGAAAATCAGAAAATCATGACTTAAGCACAATTATGCAAACCTAAAAGCACACATCACATTACTTCCCCCTTTTGGCATCATCAAAAAGCTATCATAGGCATAACAAATCACACATTCCAGATTATCCTAGGTGTCACATTCATCGCCACCAAGGGCTTAAGTATGTGAACTATGCAAAGCATCAATCAAGTAGTAGCTCAAATCTAGTAGTCAAATGATATTGGCCATCCATGACATAAAAACCATAAACCTGTCACAGTTTCATCAAAGAAAAACAAAAGAAACTAGAAAGAGTCGGAAAAACATGTCCAACAACACAAAGTAACATCGTCTTCAAGATAAAGGAGATGGGGGCAAGTCTGGTTTGATGAGGGGAATGGGCAGTCAAGGCTGGGTAGGGGGCTCTGAATAGGCAGCAGATGGGTCATCAGCAAAGGCAGTAGGTGAGGTAGCAGCAGTAGTAGGAACATCATCAGCAGCTTCTTCTTCATCGTCATGTTCAGTCAGCAACTATGTAAGCTCTTGAAGCTTAGCAAAGATGGCGTCCCGATCCTCCTGATTTGCCTTCTTTTCAGCCCTTTACTCTGCCTTAAGATCTCTATAAAGTGCCAAAACTTCACCCATGCTGTCCATCATTAGCCATTGTGACTCCTTGAGACACTTCATTTCTTCCATCAAATCAGCAAGAGATGGAACAGTTCCTTCTGAGGATGGACTTGTTCCATCTGAGTGACTGCAAGGCATTCCCCTGGTACTCTTCCCTCTCCTCTCTTTCATTCAAGAGTTTCTTTCCCTTTCCTTTACTCTCTGGTTCAATATAGCCACAAGCAATCAACTACAATTCTCCTAGATAGTCAGTTACCTTAGGAGTCCTGTGATCATCCATAGAAACCTCAAAGTGATCAAGGATTTTGGAGATGAAAAACCCATATGGAAGAGAATGCAATTTCTTCCCAACCCTCCTCTCAACAGCCTTTTCAATGTGTTTGATCATCAAGGCCGGAAAGTTAATGGGTGACTCTGTGTCAAGAAGCTCCATTTTCATTTTCAGCTCTTCTTTGTATCTTCTTCAAGTGTGGAGACATGGGTCACGTTTAGAGACATGAGCAGGTCACATCTTTCTCGGGAAGCATCTTCTCTTCATTAGAATAACATGGGCAAGTCCTAATCACATGAGTGGATCATGTCTTCTCCAAAAGCATATCAAAGCGCTCCATTCAAGTCCAACACTCGTACCAAAACTTCCGACTTCGATTGTGCTTCAAATCTCACCAAAATCTTCTACCTAGACACAAATAAACCAAAAGCAGTAAACAAGAACTAAAGAGCTAAAATAAACTAAAACAAACTAAAAACTCACATAATTAAGCTTAAAACTAAGAGCAAAATATAGCAAAAGTATAGTATAAATCATCACTTATCAATATCCAAAAGGGGAATCAGGCCTTCGTAGTTCTAGTTATCATGCTGAAGTAGTGCCCTAACTTTTGCCTAGGTTTATAACCTAGCGGGCTTTTATCTCCACGCCCTAACTTTTGCCTAGGTGTACAACCTAGCGGGCTTTTACCTCCACGCCCTAATTTTTGCCTAGGCCGCCCTTTCGGGTTTTCAACCTAGCGGGCCTCCGTTTAATGGACCTCTATTTGCAAATTATGGACACGCATCCCCAAGGCGAACCTCCACGAGGGCTTTAACAGGTTGTAATGCAGGCTTGGGTTCGGGTTGTCAAAGAAAGGGTAATAAGGCTCAAACAAACCCATATGTTATTTCCCATTTGTGCTACGATATTGATCGGTGCGTTTTTCAAACCATGTATGCAAGGTGACCTTGGCTCGATATTTCTTTCATGCATTTTTCTTCTTTTTTTTCCCTTCTTTTTCACACATTTTCATTTTTTCATTTTTTTTGCTTTCGTTTGCCTTTTTCTTTTTGTCACCTCGATTCTTTCA
>BSSO01003187.1:0-17113 GCA_030267885.1 Mesembryanthemum crystallinum | reverse complement strand
CCCCCCCCAAAAAAAAAAAACAAATGTCAGTCAATTATTAGGATTTTTAAAAATAAACTTTAGATTTCAATAAACCTTAGTGTTTGGATTTCAATAAAAATATGATCAATTTAATATGATTACTATTATTTATCTCATATAAATGTTAATGAGATACAAGTAACTTTTGTGTCTCCCGACTTCCAAGAAAAAAAAAAATGCATCATGCATGTCCGGCCATAATCCATAAGTCTATAAGACTAATATACTATAAGCAGTGTGTTACATTGAATAGAATACTTGGAGCATTTTTTACCATCAACTTCTTTGTTTTTATGTATAAATTAATTTTATATACTTTGGATATTTTCAAATAAAATTTATAATACTCCACCCGTCCCTCACTTACCTTGATAAACCATTATTTGCACAAGAAATAAGGAGTGTAATTTTGGCCTATTTTGTCCTTAGTTGAGATACATTAAAGTAATGGGTAGTGGGGTGAATAATAAGAGAGAAAGTGTGATTGAAGAGAGGGGGAAAAATCTTAAGAGAGAGAGAGTGGTTGGAGAGAGAAAGTTGAGTTTTTTATTGTATTTAAAAGATAATGGGGGGTAAATTGAATTTGTCGACAAAGTTTATTGATTACTTGGTCATTGTATGTCGTTAAATATTAATCAGTTTAAATGTATATTTCAAATTTCATAAGATTGAGATGTATATTAATATGCACGGGCATAAAAACTAGTATTCCATATAATGGCACTTTTATTCAAAAGTCTATCAAAATTACGTCTAATTATGATCATTTCCGTGAGTGTTTTTTGTCATGCCATTTTATCATTTCTCTTAACCTGCTCATTTTCTTTATATATTTATTCTTGTTATATAGTCTTGTGAGAAGAGAGAATTTGACACACACATATAGTGCTCCTATTAGATTATGAATTTGAAAATTTAAAAGTTGCAGTCAAAACTACTTAAAAAAAAGTAAATATCCAATGAATGATCTTTCAAATATTAAAATCTAAATTATTATTTTTTATTATTTTTGTCTATTTTTGAAGGTAAGAAAAGGCACTATGAGGCTTCATATTGGAACGAGATCTTGAGCGAAGAAAAATAATGATCTCTGATAACCGCTTGAGCATCATAAAAAAGAATCAAACTTGCCCAAATCAGGAGTATTAGAGCAAACCCAGATGGTATCCCCGGTCACAAGATGAGCATATCCAATCCTCCAATTTGCAATCATATTCCCTTCAGATGGACCAGAGTAACACTACATGAATTAAAAGGAGTCAAAATAGCTATCAAAACGAGACACCCGTTTCGTCTTTGTTCGTGGTTCCCTCTCCATTCATTCGTTGTTTCCTCTCCCTCCCCTTATTTGTAATGACGAAACCCAAAATCAATTGAGAATGAAAGGGTTCCTTGAGTTCATCCGATGATGAGCCAGTCCCAGTTATTAATGAACTAGAGGTGTTCAATCTAATTTGTATGGATTAACGATTTCAAATGGGTTGTTGGAATTTTTTTGAACGAATTTGGTGTGGTTGGTATATTTAAATGAGGATATTTTCCACCAAATCGGGGTTAGACTTGGATACCGCCGAAGAGGTGATATACCAAAGGAATTTATGTTAGTGGGTAGAGCACCATTTTTTTTTTTCCATACTAGTTTTGACATAGGACTATAATATTTTGCCATAATTTTTTTTACTACTTATAGCACTCCTAGTTCGTTTCTCCTGGGTCCAAGGCCGGGCCTAGAGAAATCCCGTCAAATTGAAGGCCCATACTATCTCCTGGAGTAATTTTTTTTAATTTTTTTTTTTTGGTTAACTAGGGTTTTAGTTGTTTTCTTTCTGCGTTTCCCCTTCGTTCCTAGGGTTTATCTCTCTCTGTTTCTCACTTCTTCGAAAACTCTTCTTCTTCTCAAGTTTTCTTCGGATTTCCCCCCTAAATCAGCTTCAAGCTACTATCATGTGGGCTCTTCGTCGAGCTTCTACTAATTCTGTCAGGTATTTTTTTCCCTCTCACTTTCATTCTCTCTCTATCTGTTTCTCTGCCTTCATCTTATGTTAGTTGCCACTTAAAAAGTTGCTGTCTTGGAGATAAATTTGATGAGATTGGTCAATTTTATCGACATTTTGTTGCTTGTTGTTTTTGGGAAATGGGAAAATCGCGATGGGTTTAGCTTCAATTGAGTGTAAATATAAGAGATCATTCGATATAAAATTCTTAGATTCTGTTCATTTATGATCTCAAGAAATCGTTGAATTTGAATGCAAAACAGTAGGGAAGCATCAGCTCAATGATTATAAAGAAATTATCTTGATTTTTAGCCCTATTTTTTTTTTTTTTTTTTTTTTTTTGATATTACATTGAGGGTGTGGGGCTGGGTAATTAAGGTTGAGCACTAACATGTTTTTGATGGCTTACATTTTATAATCAGAGCTCAAGGCTTAAATGTAGCAGCTTTTCGAGCTTGTGCTGGACTTGGGCCGGTTAAAGAGGATAAGTCAAGTAGCTCCAAGAATGCTACTCTTCATTCATGTCTAAGATGCCATTGTACAACCACAACATGCGGTTGTCCATGCCATGGTGTCGTACAAGTTCCAAATCGGTTCTGTGTTGGTTATCGAAGTCTTTCTTCACAGGCTGGTGCCAAGAGTGGTGGAGAAGAAGAGAATGAGTTGGATGAGGGTTTTTCTGATCTTGGATCACCTGAAACTTCTGAGACAACTGGAGGAGGTGATGTAGTTGTTGATGATGATGATGATACTTCATCTTCTTCCGAGTCTGACGTTTCTGGTGATGAGGAGAATGTTGAAGATGATCTGGAAACTGAGCTCGGGAAAGAAACTGAAGGAGAGGCCAGTAAGGGAGTATCAGACAAGAGGGGGCCTCCCTCAAATTTTTTCAGATTAATCATGAACGAGCAAGGTCCATCCATTTCCAAAGCTCTTGAGAAGTATGTTGCTGATGGGCCGGAAATAAGCCGCTCTGAGATATATAATACTTTGTTGCGCCTCCGAAGGGTCAAGGCCTTTAAGAAGGCCTTGCAGGTGCGCTTCTACTTAAATCTTATTTGTGATTTAGCCTGCGGACTTCCACATCTTTTGTTAGATGCCTCTCTTCTCCCAATCATTTATTACTAAAATTTAATGTTAGTTGCTGCTTGAATGCATAGTTATATACTTCATTGTCTTTATGTCTGTTCCTCAATGTCTCTTGATTGTCTCATGTTTGTCCTTTACCATCCTTTCTTGCAAGAAGTTTCTGATGAAATAGGATGGGCCAATGGGTCGAAAACGTTTTTAGTATCTTGGGTATTATACGGAAACATGTACCATGGTACACCCATAAATATGAAGTGTTTTATCTCATCAGTTTCATATCAAGTTTGATCGTTTGTACCAAGGTTGCAATTGCAAACATGTATCTTTTGGTGCTGCTTCTTCACTCTTGTACATTATCTCACACCATCAACTCAAGACTAGAACAAGCCTGAGTTGTTTTGGAGTAGAAATATCTCGATTTTCTGGTATTTGGTGGAAATAGTGTTCTTTTCTCTCTTTACTTTCGCTCAAAGTTCCTTTGTGCCAATTGCCAAGATTGCAAACATGTAGCTATAGTTACTTGTTCACTTTACCAGATGTTAACCAAATCTATCCAAAAAAAAAGCTTACCCAACCTGATACATTGATACCTGTGGCTGTTTACCCAATCCTCTCCAAGTACCTGTTCAGTGATGATTGATATGTCAATGTATCATCTTAGCTTTGCTTATGGTTTTTCTTTACAAACACTAAATAAAGCATTTTTAGCTAACAAGTTGGATTTGGGAGTTCATGAGATGCTTAAAACAGCCTGTATGTCGTTTGGTGGTGTACTGATGTCTGATGAGTGATGATTTCTCTCTCTCAAATCGTGAGAGCCAAGTTGGTAGACAGGCTCTTATAGAAACTTCAAGTTCAGGTTGTGGTATTCTCTCTCTGTGGTTTACACTTACCTTGATTTAAATTTCTGTTCACGGCCTTTGCATACTGCTCTTTTATGGAACTATGACATTGATACGTAAAAAGATAGCTAATTAATTGCTAATACAGAAAGAATTCATCATTAAAAGAACAAAGAAGCTGGTTAATTGGCTTGGTAGATCAGGTTCTTTGGTCTGTCCAACTTGGTCCTTGTTTGGACCAAACTCTCTTCTTTCATTCTGTAATCGGGCAACATTCCTGACACTCATGCAATAGCTTGGTCCATTGTGCTCTGTTAGTGTTCAAGATATTTATGTGGCAATTCTTTTGGTTTGAATCTAAACTAAAGTCTCTATTCCCAAGGTAGAAAGATGAAGACATTGTTGATTTAACTTCCATATTCTTGTCTACATTATGTAATTTTTTGGGATTTTTAGAATAATTTTGGTACATTGCTAATTTTTATGATCATTTGATGACTGTGCTGTCTTCTTTTGTTACTCAGCTGTCAGAGTGGATGGAAACAAATAAAGAGATTGAGTTTGCGGAGAGAGATTATGCATCAAGGGTGGATCTGATTGCCAAGGTGCATGGTCTTCAGAAGGCAGAGACCTATATTAAACAGATCCCGAGTTCCTACAGAACAGAGTTGGTCTACAGAACTTTTCTAGCCAACTGCGTGCTTGCCACCAATGTGGAGAAAGCTGAAGAGGTCTTTAATAATATGAGGGACCTAGGCTTTCCGGTGACAGCCTTTTCATGTAATCAACTATTGCTTCTTTACAAGAGAATTGATAAGAAAAAAATTGCTGATGTACTTCTATTGATGGAGAAGAAGGATCTTAAGCCCACTATGTTTACTTACCAAGTCTTGATAGACAGCAAAGGCCATGTAAATGACATGGCTGGAATGGATCAAATTGTTGAAGCGATGAAGGCTGAAGGCCTTGAACCTAACATCCGTGTGAAAGCCTCTTTGGCAAGGCATTATGCCGCTGCTGGACGCAAAGAAAAGGCTGAGGCAGTTCTGAAGGAGATGGAAGAGAGTGACTTGAAGGTTAACCCTTGGATCTGCTCAATCGTGCTCCCTATTTATGCAGATCTTGGCAAGGCTGATGATGTTGAAAGAGTTTGGAAAGTTTGCGAGTCAAAATTCCGAGCAACGGATTGCCTGGCTGCCATAGAAGCCTGGGGTAAGCTGAAGAATGTTGAAAAGGCTGAGGCTATCTTTAATGAATTGTCAAAAACGAAAAAGAGGCTTCCTTCGAATTATTATTCTGTCATGTTGAAAGTATATGCGGACAACAAGAAGCTGGATAAGGGAAAGGACCTACTGAAACAAATGGGTGACAAAGGTTGCTACATTGGACCAGTTGCCTGGGATGCACTTGTGAAGCTTTATGTGGATGCTGGAGAAGTGGATAAAGCATATGCAGTACTGCAAAAAGCAATGCAACATAATTCACTGAAGCCAATGTTCAGCTCTTTTATGGCTATCTTAGACCACTATGCTAAAAAGGGTGATGTCCATAATGCTGAGAAAATATTCTATAAGATGAGACAGGCTGGCTATGTTGCGCGCTTAAGGCCATTCCATGCACTCCTCAATGCATACTTGAAAGCTAAAGTTCCAGCATACGGGATTAGAGAGAGAATGAAGGCTGATAATATATTCCCGAATAAAGCACTCGCTGAGCAGTTGTCTCAGGTTGATGCATTCAAGAATAATGCTGTGTCAGATTTGCTTGATTGAAGATTTTCTTGACTTGACTCGACAGCAGTTGAATTTGGCGATGAATTATGTATGAAGCAACCACACATCCATTTTTCTTTCTGGATTTTCAGCTTGGCTTGGAGTAAGCAGAGGATGATGATTATACCGAGGCCGAAGCCTTTGAGGTTCTACCCCGCTTCCCCCTCTTTTTTGCCATTTTGTTTGATGAGTAGAAGACATTTCTAGCATTTTCTCAATCTTGAATGTGATTATATATTGCAATCTCAGTGTTGCATCTTCCCTCGGCTACTTCTCTTTATTCGCTCTTTAATAATCTCATTTATGTTCTAATGGTGAATTGTGTTGCATTGATAAAATTGAATGATAATTTTTAGTAGCATTTGTTATTTCTTATGCAGCTCATCAAAGTGTTTTTGATGGAATAATTCTTACCAGCTAATACCATACCCGATGCATTCTTTTTTGATCTGGACACAATGTCCAAGCTAATATCAATCAATTTCTTCGACTGTTTGAAGCTTACTTTCCTCGTGCCCACAATACTACTCCTCCACAACTGATGTAATTGTACTTGTATCTATCTGATGGAACAGTGTGGTATGTGTGCTTATCTTGTCCCAAGTTATTATTGGGAACTTCTTTCATGAACTATTTTAAGCACCTTACGCAGAGGACCCTGAGCAAGATATGCGTGATTGCATACTCCTGTTATAAATCCCATTTTATTTCAGTTTCATCCTCTTATATTCATTCAATTCCTTTCATTTCAGTTTTGTGATGTTCAGTTGAATTGTACAGGGCATCGCGCCTGATTTGCTTTCTAAAATTTGACATTCGTAATTTCATGAAACATGATTTCATATACTTATATATTCATGTTATTTGTTTCAAATTGTGAAGCTGTTGCGAACCAACAATCTCCGAACCCTTCCCTTGTACCAAAGAATTGTTGGATAACCTTATACGTAAATAACATTCATTGATGGCTTAATCAAAAGTACTCCCTCCGATTCTAAATAAGAATTAAACATGCCCTCTAATTGTTGAAGCACTCCTATTTTTCTCAGTTAAGCAATACACGTGCATCTATACATGTCTCCAACTTTAAATGGGTGACGTTTTCATCTCAAGGAGTGACTATGTTTGGGATTATTAAATGGACCAAGTTCATGCAAGACTTTTGTTATTTTCATATACATGATCACGAGAGCTACATCATTGTGTATTTTTTTCTTTTTCTAGAAAAAAAATATTGTATTTGCGTTACAGGAAAGAAAAAACTATATTAATCAAATGGCATGTATATTTATAGTTTCTCAACAATAGTAAAACATCATTACATTTTTTTTTTTTTTTTAAATGCAATCTAATAATTGTTACTTTCATCGGCCTTTGAAATCATAGCTTAGTCACAACCACTAATGATAATCAATGTCAAAGCATCTTATGATTTGTGGTTTTCATAAGAGAATTTTGTACAAATTGTTTGATTCTTTAAATCCTCAATCCTAAAGTTTAGATCAGTATAATACAATTATTATATACAATAGAGAAGGAGAAAATTTTACTTGAAATCTAATTTATCTAGAGTCTCAATCTTAATCATTAGTTTAATTCATTGGCTCATTCTTAAAGTTGTGAAGTATCTAGAATTTCAGTCTTACAATTCACCTCCAAAGAAAGAATACTTCTACAACTACAAGTAGTGATCTAATATCTTTCAAAGAAAAAGACGATTGTATGTCGAGAATTGTAAAAAAAAAAAGAACGACTATTTTCATTCTAGAGAGATTGTTATCATGAAGTAACTCTCTTGTGTAAGAATAGTCTAATAGTTGGATGACCATTTTAGGGTGCTTTCCGTAATTTTGGGGGTGACTTTTAACTAATTAGGGGTGACTTTTTATAGCATGGTAATTTTATAACGTTGCGATAAGTTGTAAGAAGTAACCTCAAAGTTGCTAAAGATAATCCCTAAATTGCGAAAAATCACCCCTTAGATATGGTTGTTTATCGGTTAGACAGTTATATACAAGAATTAGATATTTTCATCTATGGAATGGTAGGATTTAGAGAGATATTTAACGGTTTTTGGAAATACCAACGCACACAATATTACACACGTGATTGTATAGTAGCAGAGTTCCTACTCTTAGGTGAAAGAAGGGTTTGAATGATCCCTTCTTCATGGCTTGATTCATAAACCCAAATTCAGAATGAATTTAGCCAAGTTATGTAACAAGATTCAAGTACAATAATTATGGAGAGAGTTTACCTAGTCGTCTAATTGATAAGCATTCAGATTATCAAATGTATGATCATATATACTTTTGGGAGAAATAAGAGACTTGTTTCTTGGAACAACATCTTTATCAAGAAGCGCCAAAGTCTAGGAAAACCCCACCGTAGCATAGTGACACTATCATTAACACTAAGCAACTAGAAGTCTAGAACTGACATTGGTTCGGAATCCTGGTTCGGAATATGGATAGCAAATGATATGTGGTTGATTCTTGTAATTATCCTTGATGATTTTTTCCTCTTAATAAGGAATTCATTAAAAGAATTAAAGTTGATACAATACTATTGCCTTTGGGATTAAGATACATTGCTTACGAAGGGTGTTAAAAATCACCTTAGGTTTTCAACAATCTTAGTATGGAAAATTTTCAATTAATTAATCATCTAGATGGTTTGAATTCGTCCCTTCCAATAACCAATAGAAATAGGTTGAGCGGGGGTCTTGAGACCAAGGCTATTCAGTTTGCGACCATATTGGACAAGGATCCACATAAGATCAATTATGCATAATGGAACCGACAATAATAAAACATGTAAAACACGAAAACTTCTAGTAGTGAGTATCATCTATAACATTTAGGAATTGAAGATCTTCGAAAAAGAGGGTCCGCTTGAGCCACTTTTTGTGCTTAACATGAACTCGTCTCATTTAGTTGTAATTATTAATGAACTTTTTGTTATTAGTAAGCAAGTTTTGGGAGCTTTATCTATAGCAAAACAACTAAAATTTGATATGAACAATATATATGAAATATAAGCACATCGATCCCACAGGTAAAATAAGAATTGATTTTGTTCCATTCAAATGTGTTATCCACATTTCACTTTTTCTCTTAGCCTGTTTAGTTATGATCTATGGGAGGGACAAATGTCATCACAATATAATTATTACATACAATAGGGGAAGGGGAATCGAACCCGAGACCTAATATACTCAAGGTCTCAGTCTTAACCACTACGCTTTAGATAAAAATCAAACAAAAAAAAAAAAATAAAAAATCATAAAGAGTTATCTACCTTTCCCTAGAAAGTGAGGAAGAAGAGTGCAATGCTCCTGGCTAGCTATTACCAGCTGAAGTGAACGTAGACGCATTACCCCTATCCATGCATCGGCCACCACCATGTCTTGATGTCTTCATGCATGCAGTCACGCAGTGAGAGGGGAGGGGGAGAGAGAGAGAGAGAGATCCCAAACATATACTGCATTTCTTTTCTATAAACTTCTCACAATAATACCCAAAGATGTCAAATCATTTAAAGCTTTATTATGGAGTATTATTATATATGTTCCATTTCTTCAAAGTGCATTTACTAATTATAAAAAGTTAAATCCTTTGAACAAATATTTCCAATTCTCTTCTAGCAAAAATTGAAACATCTCGCTACTTTTTTTTTTGTATATATTTATTTTTTTATTTTTAGAGGAAAAAATAAAAGTTGATTAAAAAAATCTAATTCCCAACCTTACGATTAGGGGGAGGATACAATGAGTAATGTTATATCCATATCAGTTATGGATGAATTCCATATATAATACGTGGGCAACACACTTTGTAACACCTTTATCGAGATACCAACAATTATTATAAAGGGATTTTTTTAATATAAATTTTACTAATTTCTTATCCCATTCTGATTATCAATATCTCTGATAAAATGTGTGGATTTCACATGTTATAAAAAAAAAAAAAAAGCTCCATCATAACCGCTATAAATATAGCATTAATCGCAATACTATTGAGTATTGAATGCTACACATCTCACTGTACGTGTATACCCCACACTCATAGTCATAAGAAACATTAGTCTCACGAGCCTATTGGCAATAACCTGCTGTCACTAGATTAGATATTTTGTTTGCATAATTGTTAATGGTTGGCAAGCCTGGTCAAATGTTATGACTAATAGTACTTTCTTAAGCTTCTCCAGGTGTTCAAGCTATATTTACTTTTCCTTTATATTTCCCGAAATTAAGAACCTTCCATTTATTTCCTTGAAGTAACCTTGAAATAGAAAGAGTTTCCAACACACATCAATCAATATAATCTAGTAAAGACTAATATCCACTTGTCAAAGAAAATGAGTTAAAATCTGGACATAATTTTAAAAGTGCTTGTAATAGTAATGTATGACTTTGTATAAGTGTATAGATCTGAATTGAACCTTATGAGATTATCAGGACGTGCAGTTCATTCATCTCAATATATAGTACTAATTGTGATGACGGGATTTTTTCCCAAAAAGTAGATATGACTTAAACTGTATACTTATTCAACAACGAAGCAATAACAAGTGGTTGCCCATTCGCTTTTGATATTTGGGGGAAAATCCGAAAATGTACAGTAGTATAGGGCCACTTAGAAGTATAAGTGAACTTGTGGTTGCCCATTCCCCTTTGATCTTTGGGGGAAAATGTACAGTAGTAGGGCCACTTAGAAGTATAAGTGAACTTGTTTTTTTACCGTTGTGTATTGTGTATCCAGAGCACAATTTTCATTTACATTTAACCAATTATTCAACAAAATATCAATTTGTGTAGTTAGATGTGAAAGTACTACTCCATCCGTCTCAAAAAATCTCATTGTAAATTGCTATTTTAGTCCGGCTCGCAATCTCATTGTGATTTCTATTTTGAGTCTTATTTTTGCACAAAATTGACAAGCTTGCCCTTCCCCTTATATGAAGCTTTAACCTTTGATAGGCCCACAAGAAAAGGATTTACAAAGGGTAATTGGGTCAATTCATCATCTTCTTAATATCTGTGGTAAAAGTAATTCACAAGGAGATTTTGAGAAGGAGGGAGTACAAAACATCAATATAACAAACACATCAATTGCTAGTTTGCTACACATATCATTAAGGAATAAAACACATAATCGTAAAAACTCTTGATTTATTCACGTGACTAAAAGGCACAGTATTATTTTATCACACTATCAAGGAAATTTTGTCAAAAACTACCTTACGTTTTCCACTTTTTGTGAAAAACTACCATTTATAATTGTTTTTGCCAAAAACTACCTTAAATTTGTAAAAACTTTGCAAAAGACTACCACTTAACAGATTCAGTGCAAATGGTGTTAACTTTGGCCACTATTTAATAGGAAAAATTCCAAAAAGGGTGCCCGAGGTTTGGTGTAATATTAAAAAGGGTGCCCGACGTTTGCATATTCCCATTTAGGGTACCTAACTTTTAAATTTATTTTCATTTAGGGTCCGATGACTTGACGGTGTTAAATTTTCTGTTAGATTAGTGACGTGTTCAAGGATGCTTTGATATCTGTGTGCCATTGATGGTAATTCTACACTCATAGAGGAAATATATTTTACACTTACAGCCTCGGACACGTCACTAATCTAACTGAAAATTTAATGCCGTCAGGTCATTAGACCCTAAATGAAAATGAATTCAAAAGGTTAGGTACTTCTCTCATCATTTCCATTAACTTATCCTCACTATTCAACATCTACAACTCTATCCCTCTCTCAATTAATACCAATTGGGTGATAGAAATAGAGAAATAGCGTGAAAACTTGAACAACCCAATTAAAATGTCGAAGCAACACTATAAAAGTGCAAGCTTAGTTTCTTCCAATCTCATCAATTTCCTGAAAGTTAAAGGTGGGTATTTGGAGGTTGGTGTCTAGGCATATGGAGGCAGATTATGGCACATATGGTTCGACCGGGATTTGGCAGTTGCTATCTTCATTGTCAATTTCACAAATTTTAGCCCAATTGCAAAATTTAGGAGTTACAAAAGAATTTCCAATTTTCCACTCATTAAGAACCCTAATTTGTGGAGAATGAGAAAGGGTGGTTTCAATCTTACCATCACAAAACAATGCAGAGAGAAGCTTTAGGAGAGATACTAACAAAGAACATAAGGTAGCAGGATAATTAAATAGAAGGGGAAGGAAATTGGAGGGAAAACTAAAAAGGGGAAGGAAATTGGAGGGAAAACTAAAAAGGGGAAGGAAATTGAAGGGAAGTATCGAACATTGTGCAAGGAAGGGGAATAGATTAACTCAGACATTAAGGGTAAAGATAGGGGGCAAAATAGTCATTTGATATAAAAGTTAACACCGTTTGCACTAATTTTGTCTGTTGGTAGTCTTTTGCAAAATTTTTACAAAATTAAAGTAGTTTTTCGCAAAAATAAAATAAAATATACTCCCTCCGTTCCTTAAAAATTCTACAATTTTCCTTATTTNCACATGCAAAAATCAACTTGCATTGGTTGTTGTGCAAAAAGCAAATGATAGTGTTTTTAAGGAACGGAGGGAGTAAAAGGTAGTTTCCCACAAAAAGTGGAAAATTTAAGGTAGTTTTCGACAAAATTTCCCACTATCAATGATCATATGTGCTTCTTGTTTGCTCTCCAAACGCTTTACACTTTTACCCTTTAAGTCCTAGCATTATCCCTAATTTATCCCTCCATTCTAAGTATGCCCTTAAATATAAAACGTGATTTTTTTTTTTATTGTAATTACACTATATTTTAATAGATCGGCAACCTAACATATCGGATCAACCAAACATTATCTTTAAAAAAAAAAAAAAATACACCTAAATTCATAAATAGGCATTAATGAGAGGTCGGTCAATCAATATTCAATCATGTCATGTTCCAATCCAATTAGCAAAAAGGTCAAAACAAAAGAAAATTTGGACACTTGTCTAATTGAACTTTCTCTCTCCTCCCAAATTGAACACAATTTTACTACTCACACTTTCCTAATTACTACTACTAGTCATTAGCCAACAAGAATCTCATATGAGAACGCTCAATACCGTCATATCATACCCACGTATGGTCTAGATGCACCCAAAAAACACCTACTTTTTCGAATCTATATATACCAACAAGATTCAAAGCCCCAAATTGAGAGTCAATTCATCATCAATCTCCTCAATTTTATAGGTTTTTTTTTTTTTTTTTTTTTATAAAAAAAAAACATGGCTACAACTCTAAAAATAACCAAAAAGCACCACAAACATCTCAACAACCCTTTTCCTTCAACCCCAAAATCTCTCTGTTTTGTTCATGGTAGCCTCTCTTTCAACCCCCATGCTCTGTTTTCCCACCATGTTTACTCCATTGGCAGCCATTTTCGAGTTCTTTGGAGCTCCATCAATGGCGGGTATCTCTCAATTTCTCATCTTTCTCAGCCCAAGAGATCGATTTGGGCGACGGTTCCGGGGCAGGCTTTTGTCTCTGCAGCATTGGCTGAAACAGAGGTGGAAGAAAGCAGAGGATCATTTGCCATAACAGATAGGAAAATCCATTTAGTATGTAATCATCAAAGCATTGAAGATATAAGCGTGATCGATGATTTTGATGGCAATTTAGAGGGTAAAGATCAAGACTTTCCATCTGGGTATATTGGGTTGGAGCTTAAACAAGCTCTAAAAGATGCCAAATCAAAATCCCCTGTTTTGATGATCACAGGATGGGTGTTTAACATGAAGAGAAAGAGAAGAAAAGTTCATAAATCATTTGGGGTACAAGAAAAATTGGTTCATGATGCTACTTCTTCACCTCCTTGTTCTGCTAAGTATTGGGTTCTCTTCTATGAGAAGAATGATCATCAAATTGGGTTCAAACTGAAGCTTAATAAACCAAACTTTGAGCTTCAACTCCCAAAATCAAAAGGCTCACATCAAAGAGGAGGCCGAATTCGGAGTTTTCGATTTGGGCTCAACTGGTTCCCATCAAGGCTGAAAGGATTCGTGGCTGTCTCATCGGTGGAAGAAGAAACAACCCAGTTTGCAAAACCTCTAGAGTTTAACAGGATATGCATGACTTATTCAAGTGAAGAAGATGAGAGATTTTATGGTTTTGGTGAACAGTTTTCTCATATGGATTTTAAAGGCAAAAGGGTCCCCATTTTTGTGCAAGAGCAAGGAATTGGAAGAGGAGATCAACCCATAACTCTTGCAATCAATTTGGTTAGCTACAGGTAGAGATTGATTGTGACTGCTTTATATCCATCTATATCTAGTTCCCATCCCAAACTCTTATCTTATCTAAGAAATCTCCCACTCAGCAAACTTAATTATGCTAATAACAATTGGACATTAGCACTTGGAGAAAGAAAAAAAAGTGGTACATGTCCTATTCTAGTAGTGAAATCATGGAAGCTGTATACTCGTCTTCATACACTTTGTGAATCCCTCGCGTATTATGTGACACGAGGGTACACTACTTGTGTTGCGTTACTCAACCTTTTAAAAACCTTTTATAATTATTATAGAGACCACGACCCTAGGATTACAAATGAGACAGTTAATTTGGGATAGATGGAATAAATTTTAAGGTACCGAAGCTCTTACTAAAAATGTACCATTAGATTTGCTCTTATACTAACTGTTTAATGTATGTTGGCAGGGCAGCAGGTGACTCGAGTACGACCTATGCACCCTCTCCTTTCTATATGACATCGAAAATGAGATCTCTTTATCTCGAAGGATACAACTATACCATGTTCGACTTAACAAAGAAAGACAGGGTTCAGATTCAGGTACCTTGTGCAGTGCGCTAATGGCCCAGCTAATAAATTTGCACATATTTTGTTGTACATATTTTTTGGGTCTATTTACATTGACTTGTTTACACTGTCCAGGTACATGGAAATTCTGTCGAGGGAACGATATTGCACGGAAACTCACCTACTGAGATCATTGAGAACTTCACAGGAACTATTGGAAGACATCCTGAACTTCCTCACTGGATCATATCAGGGGCCGTGGTTGGAATGCAGGGTGGTACTGAGGCAGTACGCAATACATGGGACATACTAAGGACTTATGATGTTCCCATCTCGTCATTCTGGTTGCAGGTACTTTTCACATATTTTAAACTGCATAAAAAGAAAGAGGAAATGAGATTTCTTTTAAAAACAAGTAGATGTTCCTTCTATGCCTTAATACACAAGAGTTACAGAGATATATTGCATCACAGGACTGGGTAGGTCAAAGAGAAACACTAGTTGGATCACAACTTTGGTGGAATTGGGAAGTAGACACAACGCGGTATGAAGGATGGCAGAAACTCGTTAAAGACTTAGGCAGCCATCACATAAAAGTAATGACTTACTGCAATCCTTGTCTAGCTCCGGTAAGTACTTGTTATAACACACTTCTACATGATTTTCTGCTCCCAATGAGTCAATTGGCCTGCTAAATCTTCTATGTGCAAATATAAAGTTTGTAAATGGTGCCTTTGCAGAGTGATCAGAAACCTAACAGAAGAAGAAACCTATATGAGGAGGCAAAAAAGTTGGACATCCTAGTGAAAGACAAGAATGGAGAGCCGTACATGGTTCCTAATACAGCCTTTGATGTGGGAATGCTAGATTTAACGCACCCAGATACTGCATTATGGTTCAAGAAGATTCTAAGAGAAATGGTTGATGATGGTGTTAGGGGATGGATGGCTGATTTTGGTGAGGGATTACCAGTTGATGCCACCCTTTATTCAGGTACCTTAGCACATTTAAATAAATGTACATTCCTTTTCCTTCCAAGTAGTACTGCAATAGAAAAACGCTAAAACTTGGTGTATCGGATACATCAGGTAAAGTCATCCCTATTGTTAACAGAAGTCATTCCCATCTTGAAGGATTGTCACATCCATTTTTTGAAGTCACCCTTGTTGTTAAGAGTCACCCCATTTCTTAAGAATAATCACCCCTTTTCGTAAGGCAAGTCACCTGGTGTATATAATATATTGGGCTTATGCAAGACTTACTCAAAAATTATCAAACTAAATACTGTCGTAGAAAATGAAGTCCATTGTTTGTTGCCTTCACATCATTTTTTAAAACATCCAAAACTAGAGGGAGTGGCATTTATATTTGAACAAGGTAGAAAACAACGAAGCGTTGAATTTGTACAAAGTCTGAATGCAGATTAAACCGCATGAAGCCATATTTTGATGCAAGATCATTAAGTGATTATTTACATTCAACATGCTTTAACAGAACACTAACACACTTATTATCCAGGTGAGGATCCTATTGCTGCACACAATAGATACCCAGAGCTGTGGGCCCAGCTAAACAGGGAATTTGTAGAAGAATGGAAAGGTACTTGCATTGGCAAGGAAAAGGAAGACCCTGAAGAAGCTCTAGTCTTCTTTATGAGGGCTGGTTTCAGAAACAGTCCGAAATGGGCAATGCTGTTCTGGGAAGGTGACCAAATGGTTAGTTGGCAGACAAATGACGGGATTAAAAGTGCTGTCGTTGGCTTGCTCAGTAGCGGACTTTCTGGTTATGCTCTTAACCACAGTGATATTGGAGGTTATTGTGCAGTCAACTTACCTCTAATCAAGTATCATAGAAGTGAGGAGCTGCTTATCCGATGGATGGAATTAAGTGCTTTCACTGCTGTATTCCGAACCCATGAAGTATGTAACTGCACACATAATTGTCATGATAATCATCATTCACATTGTCATACCATCCAAAAGAATGATCACTATAATGCTCTGTTCATTTCTCTCACATAAACTTAATGATCACTGAAATTCTCACTCATACTGTCATACCATCCAAAAGAATGATCACTATAGTCATACCTTCACATATGTGAGAGAAATAAGTCGGTTAGAATCTAGTATGGGAAGGTGAAATGAACAGGGAGGATGGCAATTACTTTCTTTAGGCTGCAAATGAAATTCGTATGCAGAACATTATAACCCCTAAATCACTTATCAATAGGACATGCTAATATACACTTGCTAGTTTGTGAAATTACTTCTCTGTTAGCTTATTAACCTATCTTTCTGTTCTACATTCAGGGGAATAAACCATCCTGCAACAGCCAATTCTACTCTAATCACAACACGTTATCACATTTCGCACGTTTGGCAAAGGTGTACAAGGCTTGGACCTTTTACAGAATCCAGCTTGTAAAGGTGATCATCAGTTACATGACTTATATCCACTGTTCTACACAAACTTAGTATTAATCATATCATGCTGCAGATTGTTAAATTTTCAACATTTGGGCCCATTAGAGAGTGTCCATAACGTGGAGGAGGTTCCAACCCAAAACCAATTGGCAATGGGTGGAGTAACTCCACTAGTTATAAACACCTCAAGCCACTCT